>CAKNYM010044429.1:0-12431 GCA_932195095.1 Andricus curvator | reverse complement strand
CGCGTGGTACGGAAATTCAATAAATGTATATAGTAATATACCTTGTCGTATGGCCGTCTGACAAGATAACACGACTGTTATGTAAACACGTATAATTGTGTGTACAATTCTAAATATGAGAGAATCCTCTCTTACTTGGAGTAAGATTCTTTTGGACTACACGTCTTTTCTATCTATCCTGAAAACTAAGTGAATAAAATCGCAACGCGCATCTAATTGCATCTAATTCAGAAAACCTATTAGTTCTCTAAGGGGTAACCGCAGTTATTCCCTTAGAGCTGGTGCTCTAGCCGACGCATCGGGGAAAAGACAAGCTTTCTTGTCGGGAGCGGCTATTTAATAGCTCACCCCTCTAGTAACCAGGTAAGTCCCCACTCCGGTGTCACCTGTGCTACCTGTGCGCTCCGCTGTTGGTGGCGATTTGAAGAGGGTTTACCGCATATTATTTACTATATCGGTAAACTCTATCGCTTCCTTATCGATTTGCGATATGTTACGTTCCTTAGAGATGGAACTCCTCACTACATATGCATCGAGATGTCAAAATATAATGTAGGGGAGTGGGTATAACACGTGACTGCGAAAACAGCTCTGCGCATGTGCACGACCGTGCATACGAGTTTTCATTCGTGGCAAGCATTAACGAATTCTTGGACGTCGCTTGTCCCACCTCTGCTCACCAAACACATAGGGTGATACCACTCCTTACTATTCCTTCGTGGATTCGTCATATGGTGGAGAGTCTAGTTGTAACGTCCGTCAACATTAATGATAAATATTCAATACTTCACCAATTTTAAATTGAATAAAAGATGTTAATTATTAATGAATTTATTATTATTATTATTATTATAAATTATTTTAATTCTTAGTTTAGGACATTAACATGTCATAAGAATAAATTGTTCCAATTTTCAAGTACCATGAGCAACTATGCACGTTTCCATTTGCGAGGGTTACAACTGTGCACGGAGCAAGTGTGCACGTGTGAATTATTAAGTTGGGATGCTCAACTTAGAAGTCCGCGTGCACATTTACGTGACTCACAATTGTGCGCGTATAATTAATAGGATCAGACTTTTCATTTAAAAGTCTACGTGCATAGACGGTACCCTCCCTGCTGTGCACGTTTTTATTAATACGATCAGTTTTTGAACTTGCAAGTCCACGTGCACAGATGGCAACCTCGAAACTGTGTACCTCTTAATTAATAAAATAAGATGCTTAACTTACAAGTCCGCGTGCACATGTGGGAGACTCCCAACTGTGCGCGAATCGGTTAATAGAATTAGACATTTTATTTAAAGGTCCACGCAGCCGGATGGTACCTTCTCAACTGGGCACGTCCCAATGATTACGATTAGATTTTCAACTTACAAGCCCATGTGTACAGATGGTACCATCCCAACTGTGCGCGTATCAATTCATACCCAGCGGACACGTTTTTTAACTGTTTCATAACAAAGAGGTCACATTTATACATAACATTGTTACAATCGTGTGCCATAACAATTACAGAACATAAAGGTCACACTGTTCTATAAATCTGTTACTGTAAGGATATGTATCAGTTCTGGAATTCTGCAATGTAACTCATATAGAACAGAGTGATAGTACTGTTACGTGACTAGAATCTCAAACGTGTTACAGAAACGGAACATAAAAGTCACACGGTTTTGTAACACTGTTACTATGAGGATACGTAACAGTTCTGGAATTCTGTAATGTAACTGATATATTACAGAGTGATAGAACTGTTACGTCACTAGAATATCACACTTTTCTGTAACACTGTTACTATGGGGATACGTAACTGTTCTAGAATTCTGCGATGTAACTGATATATCACAGAGTGATATAACCGCTATGGCACTAAAATGTCACACGTATTACAGCAATGGAACATGATGTGCACACTGTTCTGTAACGCTGTTACGGTAAGAAAACGGAACAGTTCTGGAATTATGTAATGTAACTAGTATATCAGAGGGTGATACAAAGGGTCATTCACAAAACACGTGATACATTTAGGGGTGGGGAGGAGTCTGTCGAAGTATCATTCTCCATGTTAAGAAGAACGGAGAAAGTATCACGCGGGGGGTGGGGGGCAGAAGTTCCTGAAAAATGTATCACATATTTTCTGAATGACCCCTAACCGCTACGTCACTAGAATATCACACGTGTGACAGAAATTGAACATAAAGAAAATGAAATAAGCGTGACCTATAATAAAGTAGATCTTTTTTGAGTGCACAAATTTTTTTGAATAACCATTTCTCGTATCTTGCATAGTTTGACCGTAAAATAAAATTTTTGGATTTTTCATTATTTTTTGTGCAATAAAAATGTGAATTTTTGATTTTTCAAACAAATTCAAAAAGTCGTTATAATAATCTTATAGGACGTGCAAGAAGAAACATTTTTCCTGTCTTGACTTTTTTTCGTGTCGTGCGATTTTTGACTGAAAATTTTATTTTTCGTTTCTTCTTTTGGATTTTGAAAATGCTGTAACTCTGAAAATTTTCATTTTATCGAAAAATGTCATGAGAATATTTTGTTCGCGAATCCAATCAGTTTATTTTTTCGAAAGTTATCATGCTAACAAACTAAAAATCTACAGACAAACAGACAGACAAACAGACAGGCAGACGTTTTGTATAAACCTATTTTTTGGGTTCAGGGGTCTCAAAACGTTGACATTTCACAAAAACGGGGGGGGGGGGGGTCAAATTGTACACAAATCTAATACCTTCTCTGTATGAGAATGTAAAAAAGAAACAGATTTATCTATCTATGTTCAGTGATTGGAATATTATCCACACTGTGAAATTTTCTTCGCCCGTTGTTATCAATAATGTAGTCAATTCATATAAGAATGTGTTATTTTGGTCATACGGTCCAGTAAAAATAATAGCGGATTCAGTTGTCAAGAATCATGCTTTATTCGTCAATTTGATTAAAACCAACGTACGTTTCGACCTTGTTGCGGGCCTCCTTCAAGGTAATACATAACCTAAATTAACATAATATACGTAGACGTAATAAACTAAAAAATATTTATAATGAACAAAGAAAAAAAAGTTGTAAAAAAAAAATATTTTAAATTTACCTGTAGTGATATTTATTAAATCAAATCAATTATCCAACGGCCATACCACGCTGAAAAACCCAGTTCTCGTCAGATCACTGAAGTTAAGCAGCGTTGGGCGCAGTTAGTACTTGGATGGTTGATCATTCAAGAATACTGCGTGCTGTTGGCACATCGTGGGTGTGGTGAGCCCACACTTGTGGTTATTAAACTACAAGAAACTATCCACCTAGAAACACTACCCGAATCGGGTAGTGTCACGCCTACCCTGAAAGGGAAATGGCTTAATGGTATAAATACATCCAAGACCTTTCAATTTTTGGTTATTTTCCATTATGGATGAAGTCATATTTTCATTAGTAATTAAGAAAGGCGGATATTAAAATAGAGAGCCAAATGAAAAATGCGCCAAAGTAAATTGGATTTAAAAATTGATACACCATTTTTATTTTTTAAAGTTTGTATATAAATTGGTTATAAAATGGTTTGATGAATTTTATGTATATTTGAAGATGCGGTTTTTAAATTGATTGAATTTTTAATGAATTTATTTATAAAAATGTACTCTAAAATTCTTCTTTTGTGTGTATTGTTTTCACGAGCTAAAATTGGGTATTTTTAATCTCAAAATCAAAATAATGATTGTATTTCCATGCATGTTTTGACAAGCCAGTGTTTTGATTGCCTAATTCACAATCTTGTTTATGTTCATAAATGAGAGTTTTTTTTTGGTTCATTATAAATGTTTTTTAGTTTATTACATCTACGTATATTATGTTAATTTAGGTTATGTATTACCTTGAAGAACGCCTGCAACAAGGTCTATCTTACGAAAGGAAGTATCCTATGATTTTAGTTATGCAATTTCAAAAAAATTACTACAGTCCGATCGAAATTGAATATTATAAAATTGAATAATTTTCGTTTTCCAACTTGTTTTAAAACTTTTAATGTTTGTGAAGAATGAGAAAATCGATTTTATCTATTATTTACAAAAACTTCCATGATATCATGAGGGGTGGACAAATTTAAATTAAAAAAATGTTTCAATCAATCGAAAGTTTCATGAGAATCTAAAAAATTAATAATTTTTGTAAATTTACAAAGCAACATAGAAAAGAGTCATCGGAAAGACATACTCAGTTGTCTCTGAAACAAATTGTGTCTGTTTCTTAAAAAATAGCCAAACTCTGAATATGTGTATGAAAATTGTTGAAATAATTATTAATTATTGTATATTTGCAAAGGATTGTAGAAAAGAGTTATTGGAAATACATTTCTTCTCGATACCCCAAACTAATTGATCCTATTCGTTGAAAAAAGGCAAAGATCTTAATTTTTGTATGAAAATTGTTAAAATAATTGTATGTATGTATGTATATTTAATCTCTCCCTTTTACGGGTTTGAGGGCCTCCGCTCCCTGTACATATATTTACATTCCATCCTTAATCTAATTTACCGCTGCTTATATTCTAATGCTTCGCCTTACTTAAAATAACAATACTCTTACTTATAATAATTCTTAAAGTTTAAAATGACCGATATTCCAGGGCTTCCGTTTCCTCTTACCATAAAATACATTTTCAACGATTTCAAAGGTTTACTTTTTGCTATTTAATTTCCTTCAATAGGATTACCCGTTTGGCTCTGCCCTGTTCTCTTGCTTTCTCTTATTTCTTCCAATTTCTTCATCCACGTCACTCACTGTCCATTACCATCCAAAATCCATCTCACACACTCATCCACACTCAACTGTCCATCTTCCTCTCCTGTACACCTCTCTAACACACGTGCCCATGACTCCATTTCGTATCCATATACTCTGCACAGATTGTCCTCTTCAGCCATCCAATATCTACAAGCTCTCACTCCTTCTCCCATTCTAAACCGTACCACCCTATTCCATTTGTCTTCCTTTTTTATTTTTTGCAAATATTCTGGTTCCGTTAACCCTTTGACCATCATATACCATCTATTGTACCTCGAATCCATAATCTTTCTCCATCTCTATGTTTACTTACTTGTTTACTCCTTGTCTTACTAATAACTCTAATTCTATGCTCTGCCAATCCTGAACCCCTTCTTGTATATCACAAACCCTCCTCATTTTTTTCCTTTCTTCCTCCCATTTCGAATTTCCCAAATTGCCTCTCGTCTCCTTGTTCCGAACTTCGTCCAAGCATACTTGTACTATTCTGCTCCCCTCTCCCCTTTTAAATTTCTCTTCAAACCTCCAGGCTCTCTTAATTTGTCTAGTTACCATTTTTTCCCTTCCTAATTCTTCCCTTAACATGTAACCTGGGAAACTCCAACTAACCCCCATTACCCATCTCAGAAATCTCTCATGCATGCTTTCCACTTTCCTATGTTCCTTCCATCCACAGAGCTCCACTCCATAACGCAACACCGCCCAAACCAATGCATCAAATAACCAAACCCTCATTCTCCAATCGTCATTGAACCTTCTCTTTCCTATACCCCATACTTGGCCCATTATCTTACTCGCACACTTGATTCTTTTCCTCACCTGTACCTCGTTTCCCCCTCCTTCCTCAAACCGAAAACTTAAATAACAGAATTCCTCCACACTTTCCACTGTTTGTCCGTTCATCTTCCAAACGTAACCTATTTTGGTCTTTCTAGTTCTTAAGCACATCACCTTGGTCTACCCTACGTTCACCGTCAGTTCTTTTGTTCCCACATACTCTTCGAAAATTCTCATCATTAGGTTCATCCCCTTCTCATCGTCTGCTAACTGTACTACGTCGTCTGCGTATGCTAGAGAGTATAGTTTGCTATTACCCAAAATCGTTCCCCCTTTGCCTTTCTCCTTTAGCTTCTCCTATAATTCTGCCAGCAGCATATTAAAGAGTATAGGACTCAACGGGCACCCTTGCCTTAGACCTCTTCCTGTCCAGAACACCTCCCCTCCCCCCCCCCCTATCTTCACCCTAATCCTGGTTTCAGTAAAAATTTCCTTTATCCTCTCCACTAACCCTTCCTCTATTCCCCTCTCTTTCAATGCCTGCCATAGCACTTTTCAATTCACTGAGTCAAAGGCTGCTTTAAAGTCTACGAACAAGGCGACTAGTTTCCCTCTTTTCCTCCCTCAATTTCTGTTAACCAATTAGTTGATAACTACGTAAATAATATCTATTGTCCCCATCCCTTTTCTAAATCCCGTCTGATTGTGTGGGATACTTTGTTTCTCTTCTATCTGGCTCTCTAACCTTTTTCTTAGAATTTCTGCGTATATTTTATAACTCACTGGCATGAGAGTGATCCCTCTGTACTCCTCTACCTTCTTGCCCTCCCCTTTCTTGACAAGCGGTACCACCAGCCCTGTCATCCACTCCTCCGGCCACCCTTCTCCTTTCCAGACCTTGTTGCAGATCTTCCAGATCCCTTCCCTAACGCCTTCTCCCCCATACTTTATCGCTTCGTTCTCCATACCATCCTCTCCTGTAGCCTTGTTTCTTTTTAGTCTATCTATCGCCTCATCCACTTCTTCTCTTGTTATTCCGTTCCCTTCCTCCATTTCTCCTTGGACTATCCTTCTATTTTCCCTTTTGATCCTATTTTGTTCTCTCCCTAACAGACCCCTGAAATAATCCGTCCACTCATCCATTTCTATTTCTTCATTCACGCCCTTCCTTCCTCCTCTTTCCCTATTTATCACATCCCAGACCCTACCTTCTTTGATCGATTTTTCTACTTCTTCCGTATATTTTTCTTTTCCCCTTTGCTTTTTCCTTTCCAGCATCCTCTCATGTTCTCTTTTTTCCCTGTTGTACTCCGCCTTCTGCATTTCTCCTTTCCTCCATTTTCTTACACACTCTTTCATTATCTTTTTGCTCTCCCTGCATTCCTCGTCCCACCAGCCTCTCTTTCCCTCTTGTCTTCCTTCTTTTGTACCTATCTCATCCCTTACCTTCTCAATCGACACTTTCAACTTTTCAATTAACGAGTCTACTCCCTCCTCTTTTTTATACCTAACATTCTTTTTTTCCATTTTTTGTTTAAACTATTTTGATTTGTCTTCCCCCCAGACTCCCATTTTCGTGCTCCTTTCTCTCCCTCTTTCCTTTCTCCGTCTGCCACGCTTTCGGACGCCACCTTTTAGTGTAGCTATAACTGGAAAGTGCTCGGACCCTATCTCATTCCCCACGTTCATACTGCCATCATCTTCCTCATTCTTTCTTTCGCCAGGGTGTAGTCTATTACTGTTTCTCCCTTACCTATAAATTTGATCTCTCCTTTCTCATCACCTTTCATATTGCCATTACATATAAACCATCCTGTTTCTCCTATTTCGTCTAGCAACCTCCTCCCTTCCCGGTCTGTCTCCCTATGTTTGGAGCTCCTTATATAGGCCTCCTTTTCGTCATCCCAAATCCCTCCCCCTTGCTCGCCAGTCCAGGCATTTAAGTCACCTCCTATCAGAACCAACTCTTCCTTCTTTTCCTCCATCCACCTCCTTATTACTCTTCAACCTTTCTTTTCCCCTCTTCTTCTATATACACAAACCACCGCTATTTTGACTTTTCCAATTATAATCCTTCTTACCATTGTTCCATCCTTTTCCTTCCTATCCTCCTCTATTCTCCCTTTTACTGCCAGTTCTTTTCTCACCCCTGAGACCATGCCGCCCATCCCTCTACCTTTAACGTGTTCCTTTGTTGCTTCTTGCATTGTCCACACATAGCCTTTAGGTAACATCCTTTTCAACCCCTTCCAGTCCTTCTCATCTGCCCAAGTTTCAGTCAACATAATCACATCCCACTTTTCTAACTCCCGCCAAAATCCTTCATTCTTGTTCTTCAAGCCTGACACATTCCAGAAAGCTATTTTCACATTTTTATCTTCCGTTCCCTCACCTATCCTCCTCACTTTTCTTCCGCCTTGCCGTTTGAAAACCCCTCTGTTTGATCTTTAAACTCTTTTGCATCTTCCTTTCTTCTTTTTCCCTTTTTCCTTATTTCTTCTAATTCTTCGTCCCAAAACCATTCCTCCCCATTTATCCATAATCTGTCTCTTCCTATCCATACCATGCGCCCTTTCTTCCTCTCGACCCATGCCTTTTGCTCTATTTGTCATCTCCTTTTCCTCTCCCTCCATGTCAGATCCTCTTCAATTCTTTCCCTTCTTCCTCTCAATAATTTTTTTCCCTCCATAATTTTCTTTTTCTCCTCCTCACTCCCTATTTTCACTAGAAACATTGCTTCTTCTACTTCCTTCGTCCATCCTATTCTCTTAACTCCCTCTAACCTTACCTGAACTCCAATATTTTTCAAAAGATTTTTGATTTCCGCTTCCCCTGTTTCACTCTCCACTTTCGATCCCTTAACTACTATGTTATTTTTCCTCTTCGTCCTTTCTTCCCCTTCCAATCTTCTTTCGATCTCAATCAGTCTTTTCTTCAATCTTTCATTCTCATTTTGCAAGTTATCACTCCGTTTTACTATTTCCGCACTCTGTGTTTCCTTCCCCATATGCTCATTCCTGCTTTCTAAGTTGCTTATCCGTTCTTCGAACTGTTTTATCTCAATATTTCTCTGTTCGTCCACCTCTCTCTGTCTATTCTCTATGCTCTCTAGTTTACCCCATACCTTGTCTTTCTACTCTTTCCAGAGTTTATCCCACTCTTCCCACTTTTCTCTTACTTTTCTCACTTCCCCCCTTACGTCTTTCCCCTGCCTATTCATATCCCTATTCATATCATCCAGTCTCTTCCTTGTTTCCTCTCTGAACCCTTTTATGAGGGCTGCTAGATTCTCAAACATTCCCCCATCCTCCCTATCTCTTTCTGGTGTTTTTCGTTTATTCCTCACTTTCTTGTTATCCTTGTCCCTTTCTGAATCACCGTCCCCTTCATCTCTTTTTATTTTTTCTTCCTCTTCACTACTGGTCGCGCTCGCTTTATTTCGCCATTCGTCTAAACTTCTGTTCGAACCTGCGCTGCCAAGCCTGTTAAGGCGCTGTAGGTTAGAGGGTCTCCCGGGTTTATGTCTCGTGCCTGTATCCCTTCTCTCTGCCGTCGCCTCCCTGATCGGCGTCTGTAACGTCTCACCACTACTGTCATCTTCTCCCTTCTCCCCACTAACCGCGCTCTCATCATTGTCACCTGTTATTTCTGCTGCCTTTTCTATGCGCTCGTCTATTGACTGTCGCCCTCTGGCGCCCGTTTTTGGACTTCGATACGTCGGCATCCTACCTTACCCACTGATCTGCGACGTTTCCCGCTCTTCACTCACCTTCCTCTTGCCCCCCTTGCCCAGAAACTATTTTTACTGCTCCTAACCCGAAAAAAATTCGCACTCTTCAATTTTCACTTCACACAACTTTACTTCACCCTTTACACCTTTGCCTTCACTCACCCTTCTTCCTTTACCCATGATCTCCGCACTCACTGCCCTTTCTGCGTCCACACACGCTTATTCCCTGCACCAAAGCCAAAAAACTGACACTTGAAACAAAAGCGTTCTCTCACGATCGGTACTGGAAACGGAAGCCTGTTAAAATAATTGATAATTCTTGGAAATTTGCAAATCATCATACAAAAAAGTCACTGGAAATATATTCTTATTTAATTCTGTAAAAAATTGAGCCTATTCGTTGAAAAATATCCAAAAGCCTATTCGCTGAAACAAAGCGACGATTTGCACCAAAATTTTGTTTTCTGTCACGACGTCAGCCATACGTCGTTTCCGATGAAATTTACCACTTCTCAAGATGGCAACTTTATGTGTGTGGTATGCGAGGAGAAAGTAGTTAAAGGCGCTCTATAAAAACCACAATGATCCCGGATATCGGTTATAAAAAATGCTGTGGTGCCCCCTTCTCTCGTCGACTTTAATATGTGCTGAATTCGCCATCATGAAGAAATACATTGCATCTGATTCAGGAAAGATCAACAGCACTGTGGCTGACTTATCGGAGGATTTTAACCCTTTGGGTCCGACACCCAGATCCAGTTCAAAGAAAATTATCTCCTTTTAGATTCAGCTTTGTATATATACCATTAAGCCATTTCCCTTTCGGGGTAGGCGTGACACTACCCGATTCGGGTAGTGTTTCTAGGTTGATAACTTGTAGTAAATAACTACAAGTGTGGGCTCCCCACACCCACGATGTGCCAACAGCACTCAGTTTTCTCGAATGGTCACCCATCCAAGTGCTAACCGTGCCCAACGCTGCTTAACTTCAGTGATCTGACGAGAACTGGTTTTTTCAGCGTGGTATGGCTGTTGATAGATAGATGATACCGATAGCTTTGATTTTCAATAATACAATACATAGTACATACGGTGGATAAGATTTAAAAAAAAGAAACGGAAGGTGGAAATCGCGAATGTGCCATAAATGGAGCATCCGGACTTAAGGATATAAAATAATTAATTTTTCTTTTCAATAAAAAATAAGGAAAATCTTTAATTGTTCGCCTTTCATTACATAGTTTTACAGACACTAAACACTGTTACAAAGTAATCTGCGGTAGAAAGCCCAGAAACAATTGTTACTCTGCCTGAAACACAAGGTAACATCGCATTTGGTGCAGCAAACAAACGATTTTCCTTTTCTGCAATATCTGCATCGTTTGCGCTCGTCTTGGTACAAGGCAAGATGGTCAATACTATCGTAAATAATCAAATCTTCTGGTCTTGGTACCCGAGGGGCATTAATTTTTTGATTCAACGTGGCCAGAGGTGTCCTTCCGCGGGTCAGTTTTCCATATTTTATGAGAGCTTCAGCGATGCCTAGACGAACTTTCTTCAGATGAGGAATCACTTTACCGGGCATTCGTGGATGTTCTTTCCTGTACAGGAGCCATACGTTAACAACACACATATCGAGGAAATAGAAGAAAATTGGGATATACCAACGGTTGCTTTTCGATTGTGTTCCGTACAGGGAACCGAGGAAATTATTTTTATCAACCCCATCCATGTTCTTATTATATTGGAAAACGATATTGGGAAACTCAATCTTGACCTTCTTTCTCTCAAGTTCGTACCACCGCGAAAACGCGAAAACGCTATCTTTTCTTATCCCTAATCTCAATAACTTTCTATCTTTTTCTCTATCCTTCATCAAGAAAGACTGCTCTTATCTTTTTTGATCCATTAGTCTATCTATCTATTACGAATTCCAATCTTTTTCAATCTCTTTCTCTATCCTTCGTGACCGAAGCCTCTTATCTTTTTCTATCCCTTAGTCTATCTATCTATTAAGAATTTTACTCTTTTTCAATCACTTTCTTTATCTTTCGTGTCCGAAGACTCTTATCTTTTTCTATCCCTTAGTCTATCTATCTATTACGAATTTTAATCTTTTTCAATCTCTTTCTCTATTCTTCGTGACCGAAGACTTATCTTTTTCTATCCCTTAGTCTATCTATCTATTACGAATTTTAATCTTTTTTTAATCTCTTTTTCTAACCTTCGTGACCGAAGGCTCTTATCTTTATCTATCCCTCAGTCTATCCATCTATTACTAATTTCAATCTTTTTCAATCTCTTTCAGTATCCTTCGTGACCGAGGACTCTTATCTTTTTCTATCCCTCGAAATTGGGGAGTCTATCGAAAAGTTAAAAAATTCATTAAAAAAATTAATTTTAGTTTGACCACGTATCAGAAAGACAACGTGACGTCCATGCTTATATACCTACATAATTAAAATTAATTTTTCTATCTCACAGTCGACAACTGTGACAAGCTTGGAAAAAAACGGTTTGCTAGGCCTCTACTTATAGGCCCGAAGACTGATTTCACTTGTTGGATACTTTTACCCTCAACCACCTAGCGTCCCCTGCTGGAATTAAAAAGATATAGATCCTATCTTTTCGAATAGTTTTGAATCTTTATGATTGAAATAGATAGAGAAAATGTATCCCATTCTATCTCTTTGTCAATCTAAATTCGCGTCTATCTTTTTCAATCCTTTCTTTTCTATCTCATCCTATACTTTATCTATCCACGTCAATCTTTTTCGATCTCTCTATCAATCTAAACTCCTGTTTATCTTTTTCAATCTCCTTTTCCCTATCTCTTCTTATCCTCCATCTATCCGCGTCAATCTTTTTGCTATCTTTTTGTTTATATAAATTCTCGTCTTTCTTTTCCAATCTGCTTTTCTTTATCTCATCCTATCCTGCTTCTATCGACATCAATCTTTTTATATTTTTTTTGTCTATGCAAATTCACGCCTTTCTTTTCCAATCTCTTTTCCTCTATCTCATCCTATCCTGCTTCTATCAACGTCAATCTTTTTCTATCTCTCAAATAATCTAAACTCCCTTTATCTTTTTCAATCTCCTTTTCCCTATCTCTTCTTATCCTCGA
>CAKNYM010044428.1:35275-49719 GCA_932195095.1 Andricus curvator | reverse complement strand
ATTATTCATGATAAAATGGATTTCTGTTCTATCTTAATTTTAAAATTCAAAGTAAACTTTTCAGCAGGAAAAGTTAGGTGCGCGCACAGAAAGTTCTTCAAACTATTAAACCAAAACACACATAACTTCAAAATATTCCTAAGGCTTACTCCTGAAAGTAGACCTCTTCGAAAAAAGTTACGCCCTCTTTTTTTCTGTTTTTTTTTTCGATAAAATTATGTTGAGAACTACCTCAAAACTTGAAAGAAATAAAATTGACGTTTAAACCATATATAACTCTTTTCATTGAAAAAATAGGGCGGCAGCTGGACCGGGAAACCGGGAGTTTTTGTTGACAGTGAAAAACCGGGAAATGGCAGTGAATTTATTTTTTGACCGGCAATTTTCCAAATTTTTAGAAGAGAAATCAATTCAAAATAATGTTTCTATCTTTTCGCTTTTTTTAGAAATGATGTACAAATTTAACATAAGTTGGATTGGGCTTTCGTTTCCAGTACCGATAGTACAGTTACGGTGTTTTTTGGCTATTAAGAAAGGGGAAAAGAAGTGAGCGAAGAGAGCTTAATTTGAGATGAAAAAAGCTCAAACCGTTTGCTTAGATAGAAAGCGGTTAACGATAAAAAAGGGTTGGGAGAAATCCGCGTGGAATGACTATCGGTAGAATTGTGGAGTAATTGAGCAAGCAGCGATAGATCCATGGTCTAGGTTCTAGGCTACAGAGTCCGCCGTCATGCGTTCGCGTCCTCGTATTTTTTTCATTTTTTTTTTCGTTTCTAAATATTTAAAAAAAAAATAGTTTTACCGTAAATATGCATACATATTATCAAAACAATAATAAATATTTAAAAAATATATTTTAAGAATACAAAAATTATTATTTTTGACACAACATTTTCTTATTAATAGGTTGATGTTTGTAGTACGCAATCTTTGCACACAAAAGATGATTAAAATATGTGTCCCCCGTTACGCGCACTCCCCTTGTGAGTGAGACTGAAGGGTGTCGATGGAAGTGTAGATGTGGTGGAAAAAGTGAAAGATAAGTAAGGGCAGATTTTGAGGTTAGGTTGGATTTTGCGTTGTAAAAGTTTAGGCGGCGACGAAGTGAAGTGTGAGGTTGCGAGTCGTGTTCAGTAGATAAAGTAGGATGCCTGTAACACGAAGTCCAGACAGAGGGCGGCAGAAGCGCGTTGTAAGCGAGGATAACGGATAGGCAGAGGGCATGACAAGCGTCTAGTCCCTGACTGGCAACTTTTACGCCTCATGGGATCGGGTCTCTGGTTATGGCGTCTTAAAGATATTTTTCAGTAAAAAAACCGTTAAATCTTTTCCTTTTCGAATAATATTTTGTCTCCTGTGCATCCTACATGAAAATTGTATCAAAATAGATTAAATCAGATTAAATTATCTTCAAAACTAAAAAAAAGAATTGATTCTAGCTCTTGCAGAACATCAGTTATAGTCTCTTATAACAGAGGCTGCTTTTTGTGGAATTCTTTTTACAAACTGAATAATCGAATTATTGTAACTGGTTCGTTTCAGTGCAACAACCCAATGCATTTTTCATTGGCTAATGTCATGCAAAATATAAAAGGCTATAACTAATGTTCTGTAAGAGCTAGAATCAATTTTTTTTTAGTTTTAAAGATAATTTAATCTGCTTTAATATATTTTAATACACTTTTCATGTAGGATGCATAGAGGACAACATATTATTCGAATTTTGAAAATGTTCGGTTTGTGAACTTTTTTTTGCTCTTGGACGTTTTACGTATAAATTCACCAAAAAAGTAGAATTTAAAAAAAAACTTATGTCCTTGTTTATTTTTGGTTTTGAGGCCGCGTGAAAAATGTTTAAAATTATAAAAAAAATTTAATTTCAAATCGTTAAAGTTGAAGAATTTTGAATTATAAATATTAAAAATTGAACTTTTCAAGCAAAAATTTAAGATTACATAACCTTAAAATATACATTTTGAAAATTGAATAATTTACAATTCTATATTTTCAAATTACAAGAATTTTCGATTATAACTCTTCAGAGTTGCAAGACTCTATAGTATTGAAATCTTGAAAATTGAAGATTTTTTAATTTTGAAGATATACAATTAAAAATTATGCAATTTTTAAGTTTTACAATAAAACATTCTGTAAATTTGATAATTTACATTTGATATTTCTTCAATTCGAAAGATTTAGAATTGAAAACTTGTCTTTTGATTTTCAAAATCATCTCCTGGCTTCTGCTAGTAGGGAGTTGCGCGCGCCGCGCCAGAGACTCGATCCCATGGGGCGTAAACGTTGCCAGTCAGGGACTAGACGCTTGTGAGGGCATGCGGGAATTCAATGCGAGTGGAGATAAGGCGGGTATCGATGCCAGTTGTGAAAGTAGTGGTGACGAGCGATACGAGACGTCGGTTAGGAGTGATGGATCCGCGGCAACCACAGCAGGTCGAGGATCGGGCAATAGTCGAGGTAGACCCACGAACCTACAAAATTTCAACAAAGCTACACAGCCCTCGCATAGCGTGGGATCGAGCAGATTCCTTTAAAGCTCATGAGCTTTAAAGCGATGTTTTAGAGAGGAGACATATGGGCTACTGGAAGATGTGAAGAGGCAAGGGGGGTGGAGCTCAAGAAGAAGGTACAAAAAATAGGAAAGAAATGGGAAGAGTGGGACGAAGTATGGAAAGGCGAAAAAGAGAAAGTTTGGGATAAAATGGAAAGCACAGAAAATCAACAGAGAGAAAATGATAGATGAAAGTAATAGAAGAGAGAATGAGTAAATTAGAAGTAAGGGATAAGCAAAGAAGGACTGAGGCAATACTGTAGTTAGCCAGAAAGCAACAGAAGGTAATGGTTATGTAAATACTCTCAAACGCGTGAAAGGGAGATAGCGTAAACAAAATAAAGAAGAAACTAAGTTGGATTTCAACTTTTTTTAAATGTTAAGTTCAGTTGTTAACTTTCTCAATTATAGATATAATTCAGTTTAAAATGCGTAATTCTAAATGCTTTTACTTAAAAATGTTTCAATTTTCAAGTGTACATTTTTAATTTGAAGATTTTTAAAAAGCAGTTCTTAAGACTTAAACAATTAAAAATTAAGAGCGTTTGAAATGAAATTTTTTTGATAATAAACGTATTTAGTTGATCAATTGTAAATATAAATTATTTTATGATTTTTAATATTGTACTGTACTTTAAGCATTAAAAAGAGAACAATAATTGATTTTACAAGACGATTCTGAATCCCTTCAAAATTAAAGAATTAACTGATTTTAACTTTAAAAATTGCACTGTTTAAATTCGAAAGCCTTAGTAGTTAAACAAATAATTAGACATACTCAAGAATAACAAATTTTCCTTGAGATTCGTAGGAACATTTAAAATTAATTTTAGATGAATTTTGAAAGGTTTCATGATAATAATATTTATTTTTATTTTATTCATTTCAAAACAAAAACAAATTTTGATGTATAACTAACAATTATTGGGCCCACCAGTTTAAGAATATTTTGTGGAAATAGGGGCGGGGGACGAATGGGACTCTCTTTCTCTCTCCTCACAAGACCATAAAATGGCTTGGATAAGAAAGTATGATGAAAAGCTTCACCAGATAGATCTTCAGAGGGCCCAGTTGTCCTCGGCTCTTATACTTTAACCACATCGGACTTTGCAGGGTGGGCCTCAGAAGTATTTGACTATAAGAATACAGCTCAAATTTATAAGCGTTATTGTCTAATTGCGTCTAATTAACAGATTTCAGCCTAGAATTATAATAAAAAAATAACGCCCACAGGATAGATTTGAAGGATTTTTGTAATTACTTCCATCAGGATATTTGTAACTCCGAATACGTATATTATTTATTAGTACAATTAATTGCTTTTGCTACCAAAAGGCAATTATATACATATAAGTAAATGTACAGTTGTGGAAGAACTGAGAAATGCTTGGTATACAATTTTTGATAACCCGGAAGCTAGCGATATTGGAAAGGCAAATATATTTATAATTAAGATCTTTGAAGGTGTATAAATAACAGTTGGAATTTATGCAATAATAATTGTTATTATTATAAGATGTAACTTCTTTGTATGAATCAGTGATTCTTATACAAATAAAGACTATAATATAACTAACAATTGATCAATTATCTCATCTCCCGTAATTAGACCGGGCTCGTGGGTAGACGGCCATCTAGTGAGTTCGAACCTGCCATTTGCCCCCCCCCCTTTCAGCCAGTTCTCGACCTTGGAAACCTTCCAAACCGATCACAAAGTATTTCTAGATGATTTTACTACCCAAAAATGCAAAAAAAATAATTATTTTTTGAAAAAAAATCGATCAGCCTACCCCCTTAAGAGGTCATTCTACAATCTCGGCAAAAAAGGTGATTTTCCAGAATTTTTTTCTCAACAACTACTTTATATAATTGAATAAAATTTCCACCGTTTATTTATGCTGTCTCAATGTTTACAAAAACAATCTTTTCAAATAAAATTATTATTTAGTTTAGGTATTATTTAACAATAAACAAAGTGTCTCAAAAAAAGGCATGTCCACTACGCGCACAATATCTCCAGTCAGCATCATATGAAACAAATAAATCAGAAATTTTCTTCATTAGTATGACCATAGCTCGGGAGTGACGAAGCGGATTTTTTTTATTGTGCAAAATAACAAAATGGCGGCAGTTTAAACAAAAATTTTCCACAAATCGTGTTTTTTGATCTTTTTTTTGTTGATTTAACTATGATAAAATTAAAGATTTTGAAAACCGCTTCGTCACTCTGTAGATTATTATATTAAGAATAAACGTAGAAAATTTGAAAGTAATTGTTTGAAAACTTTTTGAGAAATCGTGCGCGCAGAGCGCAAAAACGTTGTTTCGAGAAAAACGCGTTTAAAGTTTTCGGAACATAAAAATTGTAAGAAAAAGTTACTTACACTTAATCAGCGATCCCTGCTCCATATAATATTCCTTCTGCTTGTTTGAATGAATCCTCCTGATTAGATAATCTTTCTCACTTTATATCTCACATTTTCACTAAACGAAACTGCACAAAATGAAACAACAATGTTTATAAGCACTCAGCTCTCTACGCGCTTCTGCTCCAAGCTCTCAAAAGTATAGAAAGATTCCGAATTTCTATGTGAAATTTTGATAAGATATTTCTGAATATATATCCTATCGAAAAATGTAAAGAAAAAAAATCGATTTTTCAAAAGTGAGATAGTAGAATGACCCCTTGAAAAGTTTTTAAACTCTATTTTTAAAAGCTTAAAATTCAAAATTTTGCAAGTGCTTTAATTTAAAGTTCATTTTTTATTACTTCAAATGAAAAAGGTTTTAGCTTCAAGAGTTTGAATTTTTCAATTTCATTGTCTGCAAAATTTCTACAAACCTGGAAATGACCGGGAATTTTTTTCTTGGATTTAAGCGTCCACTCTTAAAGAGTAAATTTTGGAATCTTTTTTTCGAAAGCTGTAATTCTATGAGGGCAGATTTTTAAAATACCTGTATTTGTGATTTTTAGAAAACCCCGTAAATTATTTTTAAGAACTTCTCAAGGCTTGACAGAGATGCAAGGTCAATTTAGTTGAATTGAACTCTCACGCATATAATATTAAACATTTTTACCACAAATTAACCCATCATTTTTTCAATTAGAGGAGTTTTACATGCATTAAACGATAATTATTTCTGTTTCAAGGCTTCAGATTTAAATAATAATTTTATTAAAAAAGGGGATAACGTTTTTTTGAAGAGTTATAACTTTATGGTCTGATACTTTGAAATTTTAAAATACTTTGCAGGTTATATTTTCTAAAAGTTGCACGTATTTTTGAAATCTTAGTTATAATTATAGCTTTCGAAACAAATTTTTAAAAATTATGGAACAAAAATGATTAAATATTTAAAAAATTTCAAGTAAAGTAATTTTACATGCTTTAAACAAAAATTTTACTAATTTTTTTAAACTGAAAAAATAGGAGGTAACTTTTTTCGAAGGGGTGTAATTTCAGAAATTTTTTTAAATTATTCATATTTCGGTTAAATAAGTGTCTATATTGTACACCTATCAAAGTGCTTACCCCTTATAATTAAAAGGCTTTAAAAATAAATTCAAATATATTTTTTCTTTTTTCCATGAAAAATTTTCGATACTAATATTGTATCTTTGGCATGGGGCGAACAAAAGTTTGATTATTTTCAAATATAGTTTTTGTTTGATTGAAATAAAATTTACTGCCAATTTTTTTTAACTGAACGCGATTTAAAATTCAGGTATTCAAAAGTAAACCTTTCTACAATTTTGAATCCAGAATTGCATAATTTGAAATTTGTAAATTTTCTAAATTAAAAGCAGACGATTAACAAAATACCCTACAACAGCGAATTTCTTGCGAAACTGTAAACTGCCCTTACGAAAAAATATTATAGGAAATTATTATAGGCGGATAATGATTTCCCTATAATGTCTTTGCGATTGTAGGAAATTTATTATATAAAATTGTTATATAGAAAAAGATTATAGGATAATCAGCATTGGAATTAACAATAGAAAAAATTCGAAGAAATTAACGTATGAAGTAGACAAACTACAAAGGAACGATTCATGTGAGACCACTCATAATATCATATGGAAGTACACAAACAAAATCTGTACAAGAAAACTGCACGCAGCAAAAATCTGTAAATTCCATTAATTAAAATCGCTTGAAATTTATTTGAAATCTCTTAATACATTTGGAATTATTTTTTTAACTGTTAAAATTTTTGAAATGTATTAAAAGCCGTAGAAATCCCTTGAAATTTGTAAACATTTTTTTAATGCAGGGTGACTGTTTTAATCGAGGACAAATTTTCCGGTCACTTCCCGGTTTTTTCTAGATTCGCAAAATTTTTTCATGGTTATTGAAATTAAAAGATTCGAGATCTCGAAACTGAAATTTTTTTCATTTTATGTAATCAAAATTGAATTGCAAGGTAAAACACTCAAAGTGGAACTCTTTTGATTTTTAAACTTTTAAAATTGAAGTTTAACAAATTTTGAATGCAGAAATTTTGTATTCAAACGCAAAACTGAAAATAAAATTTTCTCCCTTTATCTGAATGTTAAAAATACTAAATTTGCCCCCCCCCCCCCCTTTCAGTCGATACAAATTTTAAAAAACAGATGTCGGCCTTTTCCGATTCAGAAAAATAATTAGTAATCAAAATTTTCTCCATTCAAAATCGATAAAAATGTTCAAAACAAAAGAAGTGTCATATCTTTAGAACTGCATTTCAAACATTAATAATTGAAACTGTACGCTTCAAAGAGAAGACCCAAAATAGAAAATTTACCAAGTACAAGATTTGACAATTACACATTCTAAACTGAATGATTTCAAATTGAAAAAGTTAACAATTAAACTTAACATTTCAGAAAAAGTTGCAATCAAACTTATTTTAAATTGAATTATATTATGTTATAATTCAAATGATTGCATGGATTTTATTTCTAAAAGTTTGTAAAGTTCCCAGTTTCGAAAAATTCCTGGTCTTTTTCCGGTTTCCCGGTTCAGTGGCCACCTTGTGAATTCCTTTGCTATCTGTAAAATAGTTAGAAGTCTGTAGAAATAATTTAAAATTACCTGAAAAAAATTAATTAAATTTATTTCGGCTTCCGTTTCCGGTACCAAATGGTAAAGTACGCGTTTTTGTTCTGTGCTATCTTTTTTGGTTTTGGCGACGGGCGTGGAGGTGTGATTGAGGTGAAAGGTGGCCGGGCAGGTGAGTGTAGTGAAGGGGTTGTGTGTTAATGTGTGTGGGGGGGGGGGGCTGTTTTGCAAGGTTGAAAGGGTTAGGAGGAAAGTTGAAAGTGCTAATTTCGAGGTTAGTTGCCGAGGACGGAAAAGTCAGAGGGAAGATAGGGGACAGCAGATCGGTAAGAAAGGCCAGCATGTATGTAATGAGGAGCCCATAGGGGTCCGGCAGATGGCAGCATCGGGTTGACAACACCGGTGCTGATGATCCCTCGGAGGCCGGCGAAACAGGGAGGGGTAAGGGTGATGCCGGAGATAGTACCGATGATGGCGAGGTTCAGTTCACTACGCCAGGGAACTTGGGGTGGGGAGAGAAGGAAGGGGGACTAGCTGACAGGAGGACACGAGGCAGGCCTTCAAATCGGGAACTGCTTAAGGGGATTTATCAGTATTATAAAACGGTATTCCAGTTTCCGGCCGCACGGTTGAATATTTTTGTCTGATATTTTGCATACCTCATCTAAATATTGGTCTGTTTTGTCGGCTAGATTCGGTTTTTTGAAAAAATGTTTATATTTGACGTTATAACCAAAAAGAAAAGAACAATTGAACCTCTGGCGATCAAAAGGGGATACGCTTGAAACGCCGTCGTTTTAGTTGGCCCCTGGGTCATATTTTTTTCAAGTCAAATTTTAACTTTTTAATAACATATCCCAATAGGAAATTTTATTGCGCATATTTTTAGTCCTATAAGTAAATGTGATAACTTTATTAGTTTTCGAAATAATCAAGAAAATGTTACTTTTTTCTGCAATCGCAAAATACGAATTTTTTGTGTTCAACTCGCCATAAGTTCTACAATAATAGGAATTTTGTAATAAAAATTTCAGAAACTATGCACCATCATATAACAAAACTAACGGTATTTATAGAATTCCAATGAATTGTCACTAAAAATTTACAACGATTTTTATTCTTCTCATGGCGTAAATTAGATATTGAAAGATTCAAACACTTCGGGAGTCGAACGAATTTTCAGAAAATTAAAATTAACGGTCACCTGAACTTTTGTTAGGATTCAAGTAAGTTTTTAGGAAAATATCAGGCCATTATGTTTTATAGTTTTAAAGCCACAATTGATTTAAGATCTCAGCGCCGTCCCGTACGCGTGCTAGCTCGTCCTGCAATATCAACGTCTGTGTAACAGCGGGCGATTGGGAGGTCAAGCCGGCCACCAAAATAATAATGAAGACATTATCATTTACATTTGTTTATTATTTTTTAATAACAAATTATAAAAATTAAAACTTATATAATGGTTATATAATAACTTGTACGATTTCTTTATAACTAATTTAATCATTTTCGTCACTGTATTCAGTGTTGTCTTCGGAAGAATTATTTTGAGTAAATTGCGAAAAATAATTTTCAAAGAATTCTTTTCCAGGGGCACTTAAATAATTAAAGAGACTTTTCACATCTGTTATTTTAGCCGCTTTTAGACCAATTCGAGGTGGACAACTTTTTGGAAGATCTTTTAGTTTAAGATTAGTAATAAAGGAAAAAGTAGTTGCCTTCTCCAATTTATAATTATCATAAACGTCTACTTTTCCGTCGGGGGAAAAATGTAAATCAAAAGCTTTACTAATTAAAAATTTTTTTGGTTTGCGGATTTTGCCCTTGAAACTTTTTTAAACATTTTTTTGAAAATTCTCTCTGGGATTTCTTTTTTTTTTACACCGTCCTTTATAGTTTTAGACTTAGTAATATATTCTTTTCCCTACAATATAACATAAGTTTTGTAAACTTTTTGATTAAAAGAAACGTCTATTCATTGAATGCCTTCCATTAATTTCGTAATAATTTGATATTTAAAACTTTTTACATTTTCAATAGTAGAATTCAATGTAAAAGATTATATTAGACTATTTGAACTAATTTTAAAATACAAGATTTTTTAGAAAAAACTATTAAGAAATCAAATAAAAAATAATAATAGGATATTAAAATTATCAGAAAAGTTAATTTTTAATTTTCTCTAATACTTTTAAGTAGTAACTTATTTCGGGAACATTTTTTCTTATTCTTCAACCAATTTTTTTTCACACCTATTTCTTTTTCTGCCTCGACCCGTATTTAGGTTCTTTTTATTTTAAGTAAACTTAAACTATCCTAAACAGAATATTATGTGCTAACACTATTCTACAATAATGCTTCTGTGCATTATGTTCCTTAGGAAAAAATCAAAATAAACATATGGTTTTTTGTTTTGGTGTCCGGCTTGACCTTCCAATCGTCCGCTGTTATACAGACGTTGATATTGCAGGACGAGCTAGCACGCGTACGGGACAGCGCAGAGATCTTAAATCAATTGTGACTTTAAAACTATAAAACATAATTGCCTGATATTTTCCAAAAAACTTCCTTAAATCCTAGCAAATGTTTAGGTGACCGTTAATTTTAATTTTCCGAAAATTCGTTCGACTCCCGAAGCGTTTGAAACTTTCAATATCTAATTTACGCAATGAGAATAATAAAAATCGTTATAAATTTTTAGTGACAATTAATTGAAATTCTATAAATAACGTTAGTTTCGTTATATTATGGCGCATATTTTCTGAAATTTTTATTACAACATTCCTATTATTGTAGAACTTGTGGCGAGTTGAACACAAAAAATTCGTATTTTGCGATTGCAGAAAAAAGTAACATTTTCTTGATTATTTCGAAAACTAATAAAGTTATCACATTTATTTATGGGACTAAAAATACGCGCAATAAAATTTCCTATTGGAATATGTTATTAAAAAATTAAAATTTGACCTGAAAAAAAATATGACCCAGGGGCCAACTAAAACGACGGCGTTTCGGGCGTATCCCCTTTTGATCGCCAGCGGTTCAATTTAAAAAAATGCAGTGACGCTTAGTGCTAGCTGAGTGTGTATTTTAGAGGCCTGGGCAATCGACCCCCGTCAAAGTTACGAGGCAGACTCCCCGGAGCGCGTCGAATTACCCGAAACGAATCACCCTTTCATTGTTATGAGATGCAGGTCGCTTCAAAAAACTGAAATTGTAACATCATCGCGTGATTCAATTTTAATTAGCAGAAATAGTTTACTCATATAATTTCAAGAAAGTAAAAAAAAGATCCATGAAAATCGGTTAATATTTGCAGTGATAATAGAAATGTTGAAGTGCACACGATAGTATGCCAAGATACACCGCACTATGGGAGGAAACGCATTTTTTTCGTTCAAAAGGTCTACAGCCTTCAATTTTGCCCCAATCCGCAATTATTATTTTTTTAAATTGAGGAGAGCTAAATTTTCAAGAGCACACGGAGAAAAAAATCGCACTGTTATAGTAGGCTGAGCTCTTAATATTACAGCACGGAACTTCATGTGCGAAATTGGCATGAATTTTTACCAATATTGGCATCAGGTTAGATATTTTTAGCATTAAATGCCCTATACTATAAAAGAATCAAACGCTTGCCGTTATTGCTAGAGTCACAAGCCCTTAGAGCAGTTGTGCCTTGCGGAAATAGCTCCAACTTTGCCTTGCTACGGTTGTAAGAAAACCCATCCTATTAGAGTATGAGTACTCTTACAAAAGAGAGATTAGGGCACGCGCAAGCGCTGGTAGGCGTGGCTTAATATCTCTTTTGTAAGAGTACTCATACTCTAATAGGATGGGTTTTCTTGCAACCGTAGCAAGGCGAAGTTCGAGCTATTTTCGCAAGGGATAACGGCTTTAAAAGCATGAAGCTTTGTACTTTCTTAGGATAAAGGGATTCCTGCTTAAAATGAATGAATTTTGTACCAGGATAGCAAGAAAGAAACCTGCGGCAAAAGAATGACTAGTGTTCTTACTCTTATAGGCATTTTTTTTCTGTGCACCTTAGTCAGATATTGTTGCATTTTAATTTGTTTATTTATTATATGTTTACTCGAAGTATGAGAAAATCGAGATTTTTCACAAAATCATTATTTACTCTTTAATAGCGGTTTGCATATAATGAAACTCATCTCAAATCGACGCAAGAGTACTCCCAGAATGCAAATAATTTGATTATTGTCTGTTTTAATTGTTATAAACAAATGATATTGACAAACAGCCAAATAGTGTAATTTTTGTTGAAAAAAATTTGTTTTCGGATGAATATGCTTTAAATTATAGTGAGAGTGACTGTTAGTCACAGTTTTTATGAAACATCAACAATTGTAATTGTTGTAAACAATTTTTTGCAAAAATTTGGAATTTCTGGTTTTTTCTATTTCGGTTCGTCCTTTATTATCTGAAATTATGTAGATATCCGGAAAATCGATATATGTTTGATTATGTGTGTTCAAATACAACAGTTGTTGATTTTGTAAACAATTGAAATAAGTAAATATAAAACTTTGTTCTGGAAAATAATTTTTTTGCACTGAAATCGCTTCGAATGTTTGTGAGAGAGATTTACAGTAACTGTTTCTATGTAAAATTGACAATAAACAGTTTTTATTATTTAATTGAACCTACCTCCAAAGATTCCATTCTTTGTTGTTGTCTCTTGCGTAAATTAGCTTTGTTGAGGTTGAGGTTCACTTCTTATTTACATCTCTAAATGAGCGATTTTATCAAATTTGGACTCCTCTGAATCATTGAAGATAATTCTGATATTCTTGGAAATGATACATATGTCATTCTATTTGTTCATTTTATAAGCAATAGAGATGAAGAAATGAAAAGTTTTGGCATTTTTTCGTTAGAAAACTCGACTTTCGCCAATCGGAAGATTTTTTTTTTTAATGGCAGGTGGATATAAATTGCAGGATGTATGTGGCTTTTGGCCTTAGGTAACCGATTTATTGATCTGGTAAAATGGACCAATAAATGGCTTTTTTAAATACATGAAAAATTCGTGACATTTAAAATTACAAGAATAGATAATAAGAATGATCTATTGTTGATTTTTACGTAGAATTAGTGACAGCAAATCTGTCTCACAAAAATCTGAAGAAATTTCAGTGCAAGAAAAAGTATTTTGCAGGCCGAAAAGCCACAGTTTTGTATTTACTTATTTCATTTGTTTAGGATTTGTATTTTAACAAATATAATTGAACCTATGTTGTTTTCAATAATATCTGCAGCAATTTAAATGATAAAGGAAAATCCGAAATTGAAAAAGCACAAATTCCACAATTTTCAAAAAAAAATTGTGTATAATGTTTTATAGAAATTGTCACTGACGATCACTGTCACGATAATTCAAAGTATTTCCAGAGAGGAACAAACTTTTTTCAATAAAAATTACAATATTGTTAAATACCTACGAATCGTAATATTTAAAATTAAATAATAACAACTGTTTATTGTCAATTTTACATAGAAACAGCTACTGTAAATCTCTCGCACAAATATTCGAAGCAGTATCAGTGCAAAAAAAATTATTTTCCAGGACAATGTTTTGTTGATGTAGTAGATAAAAAGAATTACACCTTATTTATCTGGCCCAACACAAGAAAGGAGAGGTCGCTGACGAAATATTAGGGCCGTAAAGGACAGGGTCCAGAGGGACACTTACTGCCATGTGTTTCTCCGATCCTACGAGAGTATCGAGAGATAATCCATGGGGACGTAATGTAGATGTAGGGTAAAGTCTGGGACCTTAAGAGGTTCAGAGAGATAAGAGACGGGGTCCAGAGGGGCTCTTACTGCCACGTTGGTTCTCTGATCCTACGAGAGTATCGAGAGAGGGTCCATGCGGACGTAATTTAAATACATGGTATATTCTAGGCCCTTAGGAGGTTCAGGGGCGTAAAGGACAGGGTCCCGAGGAGTCCTTACTGCCATGTCGGTTCGCCGATTCTGCGAGAGTATCGAGAGAGGTTTCATGTGGGCGTAAGCTAAATATAGGGTATTGTCTAGGCCCTTAAGAGGTTCAGGGAGGTAAGAGACAGGTTCCAGAGGAACTCTTACTGCCACGTTGGTTCTCCGATCCTACGAGAGTATCGAGAGATAGTCCATGTGGATGTAAGTTGAATGTAGGGTAAAGTCTAGTACCTCCAGAGATTGAGGGAGCGAGTTCGGTTCTCCGATTCTACGGTGAGGATCGTGAGAAAGGGATAGGTTTTAACATATTTAAATCGTTCTCCGATCCTACAGTGAGTATCGTGAGAGGGATCCCGAGGTTAAAAGACGGGAGTCAATTACTCTCCGATCCTACGGCGAGTATCGTGGGAGAGGGGCAGGTTTAAGCACGTTTGAATCGCTCTCCGATCCTATAGGGAGGATCGTGAGAAAGGATCCCGACGTAAAAAGGCGCGGCACAATTAATCTCCGATCCTACGGTGAGGATCGTGAGAGAGGGGCAGGTTTAAGCATGTTTGAGTCACTCTCCGATCCTACAGGGAGGATCGTGAGAAGGAATCCCGAGGTTAAGAGGCAGGAGTCAATTAATCTCCGATCCTACGACGAGGATCGTGAGAAAAGGTGTTTATTGAGTTAGAATCTTAAATACATGAAGAAAAAAAAGGAAGGGCAGAACGGAAGGAACCCTGATAAAAATAAGGTACCTACATTCCTCGGTGCAACAAGTTTTTAGGATGTGGGGACACAATCAATAAAAAATCCACTAAGTTCTTCTGGTATACAAGTCCAACTTTATTTATCTCGAGAGGCAAGGGTGGATCGAAAAAAAA
>CAKNYM010044428.1:16303-35265 GCA_932195095.1 Andricus curvator | reverse complement strand
CATCCGATGGCAGGTGTTGCAGGTGGAGCGAAATGGTCGCCGGGCACTATCTACTGACGAACTGACCGCGATACTGGACCTCGTCGCGGGGCCCGCTCGTCACACCGCACGTGGTGTAGCTTAGTACTAATAGAGGGTGGGAAGCGGAGCGCGCCAATATTCAAACTAAATTATCGGAAGAGAAAGGACTGAGAGCTGTCATTCTTTGGAGGGACAACAGAAAAACCGAAACTACCATTGTTTGAATTATTGGTGGTTTTGTTGTGTAACAGTTTTATATTTACTTATTTCATTTGTTTACAAAATCAAAAACTGTTGTATTTGAACACACATAATCAAACATATATAATTTTTCCGAATATCTACAAATTTTTTTGAGCAAAAATTACACTATTTGGCTGTTTGTTAATGTCATTTGTTTATAACAATTAAAACGGACAATAATCAAATTATTTTCATTCTGGGAGTACTCTTGCGTCAATTTAAGATGATTTTCATTATATGCAAACCGCTATTAAAGAGTAAATAATGATTTTGTGAGAAATCTCGATTTTTTCATATTTTGAGTAAACATATAATAAACAAACAAATGAAAATGCAACAATCTCTGACTAAGGTGCTCTTGGAAATTTAGCGCTCTTCAATTAAAAAAAAAAAAAAAATTGCGGATTGGGGCAAAATTGAAGGCTGTAGACCTTTTGAACGAAAAAAATGCATTTCCTCCCATAGTGCGGTGTATCTTGGCATACTATCGTGTGCACTTCAACATTTCTATTATTACTGCAAATATTAACCGATTTTCATGAATCTTTTTTTCACTTTCTTGAAATTATATGAGTAAACTATTTCCGATAATTAAAATTGAATCACACGATGCTTTCATAATTTCAGTTTTTTGAATTGGCCTGCATCTCATAACAATGAAAGGGTGATTCGTTTCGGGTAATTCGATGCGCTCCGGTGAGTCTGCCTCGTAACTTTGACGGGGGTCGCTTGCCCAGGCCTCGAAAATACACACTCAGCTAGCACTGATCGTCACTGCATTTTTTTTCTATTGTTCTTTTCTTTTTGTTTATAACGTCAAATATAAACATTAAAAAAAAAATCTAGCCGGCAAAACAGACCAATATTTAGATGAGGTGTGCAAAATATCAGACAAAAATATTCAACCATGTGGCCGGAAATGGGAATACCGTTTTATAATGCTGATAAATCCCCTTAATAGGGCCAGATCTAGTAGCTTAGGATGGAGACAACTTTTTGATAAATGGAGGCAGGGGGAGGGTTTACGGATCGAAGCGATGAGGGGGATAAGGCGAAAGACAGTCAAAGATCTAGGGAAGAAGAGGGGAATGTGCAGGGAGATGAGAAGTTGCGGAAAAAGTTAAAAAAAAAAAGTCTCCACCGGAGAGGAATAAGACAACAGGGAAAGTCGATCTAGGGATCCTGGAAAATCTCATTAAAGGTTTTAGAGAGGAAACGAACCGAAGTCTGAATGGCATGCAAAAGCGAGGGGATTAGGTTCGGGAGGAAATAAGGAAAGTCAGTGAAAGTGGCAAGAATGGGATGTCTTGTGGCGGCAGGAAAAAGATAAGGTTTGGAAGCAGTTGGAGGATATCGAGAAAAAGCAAAGGGTGAGTGAGGAAATCTGATACGGAGAAGTGGGAGGAAAGAGTGAGAAAGCTAGAAAGTAAGTCTGAGGATATAAAGATAGGGGATGAAGGGGCGAGAGAAGGAGAGAGAATAAAAGAAAGTGAATGAGAAGGTTATCCTAGAAAATGTGCGATTGAAATCCAGATTGAGAGAGTCAGAAAGGAAAATGGAAGCAGAAGAGAAGACGAAACGAAGTAGAAATATAGTGATTAGAGGAATGACAGGGGAGAGTGAATCAGGAAGAGAAGAAGTGGAAAAGTTGATTGGGGAAATTGGGGCGAAAGTGCACTTGGAAGAGGTAAATTGAGTGGGAAGTAAGAATGTAGGTAAATCGCGTATGTGCATAGTGAAAGTGAGAAATGAGGAAGAAAAATTTGATATCTTGAGAAAGAAGAAAGCTTCAAAGGGAGGGAAGAAAGGATAGAGGAGGATATGACGTGGAATGAATGAAGAAGAAAGTGGGTGATGAAACAGAGAGCATACAGTGAAAGAGTGACAGGGAACGCGGTATGGATAGGGAAAGACAGCATGTGGATAAATGGAAGTATGTGGATATGGGATGATGAGAAAGGAAAATTGAGTGTAGTGTGTAGTGAGGGTTCATGGCAACGAGGGGAAGGGGCGGAGACTAGGGATAGAAGGGAGGATGTAATGGAAAAAGTAGAGGGTGAAAGGAAAGAAGGAGGAGAAGACGGAGCGACGGGGTTTCCACAAAAGTAGGGAGGGGACGTAATGACGAAAGAAGGAAGGAAGAAAGAAGTGAGAGTAGCGTTTTGGAACGTATCAGGGCTAATGAATAAAGATCAAGGATTCTGGGAAGAGGTGAAGAAATGGGATGTAGTTATGTTGAGTGAAACCTGGGTAGATGAGAAGGATTGGAGGAGAGTGAAGAGGAAGTTACCCAAGGGATAAGTGTGGCAGATGCAAGAGGCAAATAAAGAGAAGATAAAGAATAGAAATGGGATTTGAGGAAACGGATGGAGTGATGACGAGAATGGTGAAGATAGGAAGAACAAAGGTGAGGATAGTTTGCGTTTGCAGGAGAAGGGGAGAAGAAGAAGGTTGGAGAGTGATTAGGAAATGGGTGGCGAAAAGGGATGACGAATTGGTGTTGATAGGAGGTGATCTGAATGCTTGGACGGGGGAACAGGGAGGGGAAATATGGGATGAAGAGAGTGAGACTCTCAGGAGAAAATCGAAACATAAACAGGTGGACCAGGAGGGCAGGACTCTGTTGGAAATTCTGGGAGGAACAGGATGGTTAATTTGTAATGGGAACTCGGAAGGGGGTGAGGAAGGTGATATGACTTTTGCAGGAATAGGGGAAACAGTAATAGACTACATTTGGTCGAGGAAAGGACAAGGAGGCTGTTGGAAAGAGTAGAAGTAGGGAACGAAATAGGGTCAGAACACTTCCCGGTCATTGCAATGTTGAAATGCGGAAATTGGCGAAGAGAGGGAAAGAAGAAGGAGTGGGCGACAGGGAGGAAAGCAAAGATGGGCAAATGGGGATTGGATGAGCTATGTGAATGTACGGAAAGAATGGAAGAAGAGAATGTGGCGATTGAAGATGGGGGAGGCCTGGATGATATGTTGTGTAAGATGAGGGGAAGCTTAGAGAAGATAGTGGAAGAAATTAGGCCAAGTGAGGAAGAAAGAAGGGGGAAGAGAGGATGGTGAGATGTGGAATGTGTAGAGAGTAAAGAGCGTATGGAGTTATCGTTAAAGAATTGGAGAAGTGGAGAGATAGACAGAAAGGAGTACAATAAAAGAAAAATGGAACACGAGAAATTACTGGATGTCAAACGACAGGAGAAGAAGGCGAGATACATGGAGGAGGTAGAGAAAGCAATAATGGAAGGAAGATAATGGGAGGTTATTAATAGAGAAAGGAGTGGATGGAAAGTAATCAATGAAAAGATAAGTATGGATGAATGGACGGCATATTTTAAGAAATTGCTAGGAGGGGTGGATAGCAAGGTGAGGGGGGAAGGTAGAAAGATCAAGGAGGGAGGCATGGAAGGTGGGAATGAGATGACCAGAGAGGAGGTGAATTAAGCAATTGAGAGGTTAAAAAGAAAAAAGGCGACAGGAGAGGATGGGATGGAGAATGAAGTGCTGAAATTTGGCGGAAGAAGGGTTAGAGAAGAGATTTGGGAAGTATGAAATAGAGTATGGAGAGGGGAAGGATGGTCGGAGGAGTGGAGAGCAGGTTTGGTAGTACATTCGTTAAAGAAAGGAGGGGGTAAAAAAGTGGAAGATTATGGAGGAAGAGATTAGAAGAACAGGTAGAAGAGAAAGGAAGTATTCCACACAATCAAACAGGATTCAGGAAGGGGATGGGGACAGTGGATAACATTTTCGTTCTGAATTATCTAGCCAACAGGAACCTGGGACAGAAAAAAGGAAAACTGGTCGCACTCTTCGTAAATTTGAAGGCAGCTTTTGACTCGGTGAATAGGAAAGTTTTGTAGAAGGCAATGAAAGAAAGGGAGGTGGACGAAGAGCTGATTGAGAGGATAAAAGAGGTCTTTACGGAGACGAAGACCTGAAGAAGAGGAAGAAGTGAGGATCGGGGAACAGAAAGGAGAGGAGTTCTGGACAGGGAGGGGTCTAAGGCAAGGGTGACGCTAATCCCGTTGTTTTTTAGCATATTGTTAGCAGACCTAGAAGAGAAAATGGAAAAGAAAGGTAAAGGGGGTACAGCTCTAGGAAATAAGAGAATATACTCGTTAGCGGACGATGTGGTGCTTCTGGCAGAGAATGAAAGTGGAATGAACTTGCTAGTGAAAGGATTCAAAGAGTATGCGAGACAGAAAGACCTGCCGATTAATGTGACGAAGACAAAGATAGTATGTTTCAGGAAAAGAAAGAATGAAGTAAAGTATGGATGAAGACAAATGGGGAAATGGTAGAGGAATTTTGTTATTTAGTATTCTGGTTCGAAGCGGGAGGTGGAAATGATCTGTAGGTGAAAAAAAGGATGGAAAGTGCGAGTAAGGTGATGGGTCAAGTGTGGGGGATTGGAAAAAGAAGATTCAAAGAGGACTGGAAAATGAGAGTATGGCTGTTTGATTCACTGGTATGGTCAGTGATGTGTTATGGAGTGGAGATTTTGGGGTGGAAGGACTACAAGAAGGTAGAAAACATGCAAGAGAGATTTGTGACATGGGTTATGTTAGTGAGCTGGAACTGTCCAGTTTATATGTTTAGAGAAGAAACAGGGAGAGAGAAATTGGTGATAAGGCGGAGGAAAAGGGTCTGGAATTTCGAATAGAAACTTAAGAGTGGTAGGGGTAGCAAAGTTGCACAAGTATGCCTGCAGGAAATACTAAATAGAGAGAGAGAGAGAGAGAGAGGGGTAACACGGGACATTCAAGATGGGAGGAGGAGAGATGGTAAGTTTGAAGGGAATGGAGAATGTGTGATCAGGGGAGGGAATGACAGGAAGTAGAGGGGGAAATGAGTAAGAAGCAGGAAGGGGAAAAGTGGGTGAACAGCTTAGAAGAGAAAAGGGAAGAGAGAATGCATGGGGGAGGAGAAAACCAAAACTGAAACAAGAGAAAGATCTATAAGGAAAACTAGTGTTGCGTGACTTGGAAAAGTGTGAAGAGTAATGGCAAGAGGAAATGGAAGCCCTGGAAGGTCTCGCGCACTTGTAAAATAATAGATAATAGCTAGTAAAGTAATATATAAGAACTTATAAATAATGAAAAGGCGAAGCGATTAGAGGTTATGTTAAGCACAAGGCATAGTGGTTAAGTGAAATTGTAAAAGATATCAAGGGAACGGAGCCCTCAAACCCGTAAAAGGGAGAGTAATAAAATACAATACAATTAAAGTTATTTCCTAAAGTTCTCTAGAAATCCCTTGAAATTTTTAAGATCCCTTAAAATCTTTGAAATACATGGAGGTCCTATCACATCCCTTAAATCTTGCAAAATTCTTCTAAATTCCTTGAAATCTATGGAAATCCTAAACAATTTTTTTCAATCCCTTATAATTTTTTTAATCAGAGAGAGAAGAAAATCTGATTGCTTCACGTATCGCACATATATGATACCATCAAAGTTTTTCGATGATTGTTCAAGTTCTTTTAATGTTAAATATATGAGAGTTCAATTTTTTTCTCATAAATAGGTTGGAAGCCATCAGAATTCTCCATAAAAGAAGTCAGGTAGGAGGTATTCTGGCAATTGTTTAAGAAGATGTCGCAAAAATAGTGGACATATCAATGTTTTCTTAAAATTTCAATAATGTCTAATATAATAAACATTTTACAAAGTTGATGCCTGAATTTCTTTCTTTCATAGATTCGTTTGAGGTAAAATATTTACCATATACCTATGTCAAAATGTTTAAAAAACTTATTCAAGTCCATAACAGAATAAAAGTCGAAGAGAGTGGACTGTATTAATTGTAGCGGTTTTCTTCATCGTGCAGTACCTTTCCTTTTAGAGCTGTTGGAGGGAAACGTTTTTTATATCACCAAAACCATTGCTAACACAACACCGTACCGATAGGCTACTTAATGCGTAGTAGCCCTTGTCGATGCTTCGCTTATGGAGAGGAAAATATCGAACGCAGAATCGATCTCTCGTAAGCGCGGGCTTACTCTCGATATTTGAATTCGTTCAAATTACAACACATCCTTAAAGTAATCTAAACACAAAAACTAAAAAAATAAGGCCATTCTCAGAGTTATCTATAAATTCACTAAATTTCACCAAACTTAAAAGAGCTGCCAATTACTCATTTTAAAGATCAGCGATCTGGCTTTTATATAAAGTTATAATGTATAGTACACTAAAGAACAATTTCATGGAAATAATTTCTGTGAAGGCTTTGTTTTGCTTTTACGTAAATATGTACAAGACTGAAAAAGCTACTTTTCATTAAATTTACCATTTTCATGTTGATTTAATTGCTAAAGTCCAAACTTTAGATATGGATATTATATTCAAATTCATATATTCAACCCTGTACAAAAAATACTTAGAGGCTTTTCTGTGCATTTTCATTTCTGAGGTATAGTTAATTTTCTAAACTACCTCTATTTTTACGGTTTTCATTATTTATTTTGAAAAATATTGCTTTTATGTAAAAGTATTCACCAGAGAAATTGTAGATTTTATAAAAATACAGTACAAAGACAACAAAAATGAAAATCATACAAAAAACGAACTATGCCTTGAAAAGTATGCATTTCAGAGAAAATTGTTGTATACAAAAAAATTAGATATCAATAAATTACGCATTTGTTTTCTGAAACACTTTTTTCATGTAGTCAATCGTTTAAGAGTGACAATAGTTTTTACGGTGAAAATAAAAAGTTTCTTGTAGTTTTCCTAATGTATGAAGAAAGGTGTTGATTTTTTATAGTGCACTTTTATAACAGGCTTTAAGACCTTGAAGAACTACAACTATTTTGTGTTCAACATTTTTCTCTATAGACATTAGTGTTACATCCTGTAACTAATTCATAAAGTAGTTATACACTAATAAAATTACATTGCGTACGTGTGGTAGAGTGATAATGCTATGTGTACTCACACTAGGCCGAATTCCTACTTCTCCTTACACTCGGTCACGGCATATAGTCGTTCCGTGTAAACTAAATTACGTATGTATATGTCATTGTGTAACAATCGGCGATTGTTCATTAATATCTTTATTGCAGTGTATTGAAAATGTTACTGAGGTTCGAAATCTATAAAAATTTGCCGCGGAATGCTACAGACCTGGCTTTGGGAACTGAAAATCACATGTCGTGTCATGCTCGGTACGTTTCTTCACGCGCACAGTCCCGAGCGTGTGTTACTACCAGCGTTGCCAACGAACAAGGCAAAGAGTCAGAAGCTTTTTGTCAGGAGACTTGAAAAAAAATCAGGAGATTGAACAAATGTTTATAAATTAATTGTCATTAATAATTAATTGACAGAATTATCATAAAATTTAATTATATAAAAGCAAAATGACATGAAATAAAATCTTTTTTTTTCAGTTCCAAACTTATTTCAAGGAAAATAAATTTATCAGTAGCAAAGTTATTTTGTCGGGAAACAATCTTAATGTCAGTAGATCTTCTGATAAATCAGTAGCAATGTCAACGCTGGTTACTACTGATGTGCTGTTGCGGCCATCAGTAATTACTGGTATGACCATACCAGTAATTACCGGTAAAAGTATATAGAATATCCCTACCGGTATAAAATGATTAGAAAATCTCTAAAGAATCTCAGATTCAGTCACTTTCCTGACATTTCTATCCATAGCTATTCAGAAAGTAGTTTTTAAAGAACCAGGTGTGGTTTTATGATGCCTAAAAACCATATTTCAGCCGAATACATGCCGGCAGAGAGGTTCTTTGTTCGTAACACCAGGCAAATATTGCAAATTTTTACAAAATATATATTTGACAATTAGCGATTTTAAAATAGGGTATTTGGTATCTCCAAGTTTTTACGATTCCAGACATATGTAATTTATTCCAAAATGTTTGAAATTACAATAAGTTTAATATATGGAACAATTTATTTTCGAATGTATTGCTTGTAAAGTTTTCAACTTTTTTAGACAAATCACATATGCCTCGAATCGCAAAAATGCGTAGATTCCAGATATCGTATTTTTCAAATCGATAATTGTAAAATATATTTTTTTAATTTCGTGATTCGGACGTGCTTGCGGTCGAAGTGTCCCTGTTTAAGACCTATTTATGACTGTATTTTAGTGGTTGATTCCTATCTATTCTAGCCAACCACCCAGGTAGATAGAGTTTCTGTAGCAAGATTTAATGGCTAAGCTGCGATGGTAATAACGGATGCCATATTTAAGAGCTTAAAATAAAAAAATAACTTTTGTTTTCAATTTTGAAATACGGGTCTTGCAAGTTACAAAATCAGAATGTACGAATCTATACGATTACAAATATATAAAGTTTACCTTGATAAGTTCAGAATACATCATGTTTTGTAAGTATCTCGTAAACTATACGAGATGCGTAAAAACACATAGCATTTTTAGATTCACTGCCAGGACATTACTGTACATACCTATATAAATATATAAATAAATAAGTTGTCACAAATAAATATATACATGTAAATAAACAGAAAGTAGTGTAAAAATGGATTAGTTTTATGAAGGCTTTATGGCAGCCAAACCTTCCTGAACTGCCTTTCGTGTTGCGGAATCCTCAAGGTAGGACAACCATAAATTAAAACATAAAAAAGGACCCAAATTTTTCAGGCAATCTCTAGAAACGAAATCATTCAAATAGAGACTGATAATTCACTGAAATTTGTATGACCCAGCCTGATATTTTCGCCTAAGACGTTCCTGAGATTTCCTTTCGGTAGGGTAAAATTCGCATTGAATGCATTATAACTAAATTTTCCGAAATTATCTCAAATTTTACCTTCACTTCAAGCAACCCTGGCGGACCGGCCGAACGCAAGCATTACGCTACAGCGTAATGCTAAAGTAATATGGCATTATAATTATTAAAAGAAGCAAAATAAATATGTAAAATGTTGCAATTATAATAATACGTTAAAATTTACGTTAAATGGTCATGCCGTAATTGCACCAAGTTGCTTTTTTTCAGCGTTCAAAAATAAAAAAACAAAGTGGCTGTCATTGAAGTGGGGCCCTGCATGTTGGCAACCCGCTTGAAGCCACCGTTAGCAGACTGCAATGATAGCGACATTATTTTTTCATTTTTTTAACGCTGAAAAAGAAACTTGTTGCAATTACGGCATGATCATTTAACGTAAATTTCAACGTATTATTATGATTGCAACAGTTTACATATTTATTTTGTTTCTTTTATTAATTATAATGCCATATTACTTGAGCATCCCTTCTAGAAATAATTAATTGAAAACAATTCAGAACGATAGAACGAAATTTGAATTGTTTCTAATCGTGTTTCTTAATCGTGTGTGCACGATCGGCAACGATTGAGTGTTGCAAAGTTTCAATCGTTCCCAATCGTTCCCAATCGGGCCAATCGGTAGTAGGATTTCGAGGTTATGAAGTGGAAATTTGATGGCAGCGCTTTCGTCTCGCGGCAATTATTTGAAAACGTTTATTTACTTTTTTTCGAGACAACACATTTTAAGCAATATGTTCATGAAAAAAATTAAATAAATGTTTTGTAATAATTTCCGCGAACTGAGAGTGCTGTTATCAACAAATTTGCCAATGTGGTGAAGTTTTTTCATCAAATTATTAATTTCATTGTCTATAATTTTGTATAAAAAAACGTGTAATTTATTAAATAAATTACTCAAAGTATTTTAGGTACAGAACAATTAAAATTAACTGAGAGTAAAGCTATTCAGATTCTTTCTCATCTTCTAATATCCTACGGATATTAGCATTTTTACTTGTTAATTCGTCACCCTCTGTCCCACTATCACTCTCACTTGGAAGATTCATCATTTTAATTTAAAATTCATCTTTTTTGGTGAAACTTCAACTATTTCGTTGAAAATCGATATTTTGCATTTAAAAATTAAACTATTTGTTTGAAAATTTCTGTACTTTGTGGAAAATTGGACTTTTTTTGTAAAAAAAAAACATCTTTATGGCTGAAAATTCATCTTTTTGTTAAAAAATTCAACTATTCTTTTTCTTTGAATGTTTTATGGTTGAAAATTATTTTTTTTTTTCAAATGAAAATGTAACTATTATTCTATAGTTGAATATTCCATAATTTTAGTTAAAATTTCTTCTCTTTTTTTTTAACTTTCTTTTTTGCTTACAAATTTCTTCATTCAATTTTTGGTAGAAAAATTATCTTTTTTGGTTGGAAATTCGTCTTTTGGTAGAATTTCATCTTCTTGGTCCAAAATTCAATTATTCTAGTTAAAGATTCATCATTTCAGTAAAAAATTCATCTGTCTGGTTTAAAATTCAACTATTGCAGTTAAATATTTACAATTTTATTTGAAAATTCATCACTTCGTTTGTTTGGTAAACATTAATTTTTTAAAATTGAAATTTAATTATTTAAGTTTTGGTTCACAATTTATATTTTTTAGTAAAAATTAATTTTTTTGCTTGAAAATTCAACTGTTACAGTTGAATATTCATTGTTTTAGTTGAAAACTCTTATGTTTGGTTTAAAATTAATTTTTTTTTACTAAAAATGGTACTATTCCATTTTTGGGTAAAAATTATTATTTTTTTGGTTCAAAATTCAACTATTTGGTTGAAAATTTGTCTTCTTTAATCAACAATTCAACTATTTTGTTAAAAATTCAGGTATTTTGTTGAAAAATTGTATTTTTTGTACAAAATAATTCTTTTTATTTGAAAATTAATGTTCTGATATAAAAATACATCTTTTTGGTTGAAAATTCAAGTGTTCCAGTTAAATATTCATAATTGTAGTCGAAATTTCTTTTTTCAATTTAAGTATTCAGTTGAAGATTTATAATTTTATTTGAAAATTCATCACTTTGGTTGAAAATTCAACTTTTTTATTGAAAATCCGTTTTTTTGTTGAAAATTAATTTTTTCGACTAAAAGTTTAACTAATTCATTTTTTTGTTGTAAAAAATTGATATTTTTAGTGGAAAATTTAAGTATTTATTAAAAATTCATTTATTTTGCAATTTTCTGCTTGTTGTGTTAAAGGATGTTCAGAATGAACGTCATGAATTAAAATAAAGGTTTGCGTTTTGCGGCAAATATAAATATGTTACTTTTAGTTGACTGGGAAAATTGAAAAACTTGACCGGGAATTTGAAATCGTCCGCCGAATCGCCACCCTTGAAAATGGCTGTGCTTGGGGAAGGAAAACCAGTTGTTGCGATGATTCCTGCATGTATTTAATACAATTTTGAACTATTTCACCTGTAAATACTACAATTTTTAATGTTAAAATTTAAAAATAGTTTAATCTGTAACAGTTTTTAAATAGTTAAATCTTCAAGTCCATTTCTGTCAATTATTGTTAATTTATTTAACTTTTTAATTACATAAAGCCTTCTGAACAATCTAATACTATAAAATAAAAAATTTGAAACCTTTAAAATTCAAAGATTTTAAGATTAGGCATTGCAAATCAAATTATTTTAAGTATTCAAAATTGAGTATTTTAAATATTTGAAACTAGAAATTTTCGAGAATTTCAAATCAAATTTATTTATAAATTCAAAATTGTTATGCTGCAAGATATTTAAAAAGATTGGATAAGTTTTTCTACTAAAAATTAAAAGAATTTACTGAGTTACCTACACTTTATTTATTCCGAGTTTCAAAATATTGGCGCCATCCTACGTTCTAATGATTCCAATCGTTTTCAATTGGGTATCCATTATTCTGAATCAGAGGTTAAGTTGTCGCTGCAGCATTTTGATATTGCGATAATTATTTACAAGCGGTTTTTTACGCTTTCAAACAAAAAATGTCAACAATATGAATTTAAAAAGAAGTAAAGAAACGTTTTACAATAATATACTCGCTAAATAAAACTACTACCGCCTACTTGATAAAGACACTATATCACTGTCACATCGTTAGATGGCATGATTTTTACGTACCGTTAACCCACATAATTTCGACTCTTCATTCGGTATACCGCCTGAACAAACATTATATTTTTTGTACTTGAAATTTTTGTTGAATTGTTAAAAATTTAATTTCCAACCTATAAACACGTGCGCGTCATGTGTGTTACAAACGAAAACTACAGAGGGCGCACTGCAGGCAAGTGCATTGACTCAATTCAACCCGATTGGAATCAATTGACAAAATTAGCAACAATTTGAACCGATTCAACTTTTGATCACTCTTAATCGTTATGAATCGTGTCCAATCGATTATTTCTAGAAGGGATTACTTTAGCATTACGCTGTAGCGTAATGCATGCGTTCGGCCGGTCGGCGAGGGAAACCATTTCTATTTTTCTAAATTCTTATTCAAACTTTTGAATAAACAACTTTTAAAACACCCAAATATTGATTTCTAATAAAAAATGTGGTTGTGAGTAGTGTAAAAGAATATTTTCGGCCCAACATTTTGTTTTTTCAACATTTCAGAAAAGTCACCTCAAAATCATTAATATTTCCTATTTTCACAAAAATCGGATGCATTTTAGTAAAGTAAATAGTCACTTCCGGACCGCCATTTTTTTAAGGGGTTAACCCTACTTGCAAATTTTGAAAAATTCGATTTTTGGGTTTTGACATTTTCTGAAAGTACATCATTTAAAAAAATATTTTCTGAAAGCCTTAATGAAATCTGAATGAAATTGTAGAAGTTATTCAGTCGGAGGCGTAGGCGGGTCCGTCTAGGCCACTTATCTATATACTAACTGGATAGCGTATAGAACACTATTTTCACGTATAGAAAAACGACGCCATTTTGAGCATAACTACACTGGTTCGGGAAAGTTCGTGACTTGTTCGGCACTATTCGGCAACATTTGTCTGCCGCGAGGACGAACGTTCTCGAACAGTTGCATGTAAGTAGTATTTAAAACTTTAAATGCGTTTTTCTCGAAACGACGTTTTCAAAGTCGGTGAGCAAGATTGATAGAAAAACGCTTAACCGATGATTTCCAAACTTGGCAGCCTTTTTTGTGATATGAAAAAGCAGTCCTTAATCGAAGGAATTTTTTTTTTTCATCGAAAACTTTTTTTTTTATTTTAAAAACGAATGTGTTTTTTTTGTTTGACAAAAATCGATTTCTCAACTTTGACTGGCCGCCATTTTGTCAAAAAAAAATTTTTTCCAAATCCTTCGATTAAGGACTAGAAAAACTTATAATTTATTGAAATATTTTTGATTTTCCCATTTCAAATGATCGAGTCCTGAGCAGTGTTGCTCACCGCAATACACCTTCAAAAAATCATACTACGGTGTATCAGTAGTAACTCATGAAATAATGTGTATTCTTAAATGAAAATTAGTGTAAATTAGGTTTATATGATACTCTTTCAAATATACAAACTTTTAACAAAAAGTATTTTTTCATTTTTCAAAAAAAAAAAAAATCTATAACATTCACTTTTTTATTGCGTTGCAAGCAGGGCTAACCCCTTAAATTTGTGAGTCGATATTTTAAATAAGTCACTCCAAACCGTAAATTTACCGTTTTTTACAAAAATCGGATGCATTTTTCTAACACAAATAGTCACTTCCGGTCAGCCGTTTTGTTTTCAACCAATTTTGAGTCGATATTTTAAATAAGTTACTGCAAAACCGTGAATTTGCTGATTTACACAAAAGTCGCATGCATTTTAGTAACGCAAATAGTCACTTCCGGTTCTCACGTAATCCAGCTCACTGTGTGGCGGCCAGGGGCGAGACTTAGGAGTCGAAGATGTTAGTCTTGAGTTATTGAGTGTAGTTCCACCGATGAGGCTTAAACGACGTTGCGTGGCTTTGGCGTGACTTATAGGCAGTGGCGTGGCTTATACGCAGCTTCTCAAGAAACGTGAAAGTAGTGCTACCAACTTTAAAATTTGCCGCGATCAAGGCAAACTAGAATTCTCTCTTATCGACGACAAGAATCAAATGATATATTGTCGACATCCGACTTGGACGTCACAGGCATTATTGTTGCATCTTTAATATTTATTCAACCGATCACACGAACTTACCTGCTGTGAAGTTCGATCGGGATTATTTGAGTCGTCTCGTCCGAATAGATCATAATGTAGTAGTGCCAATCCTACACGGTTTATCCACAATATTTAAAAGAAAGCAAATTGAATTTGCCCGCGTACTCCACTAGCGCCCATTACACGTTGCTAGGGGAAACCTTCATTATTTCAAAGTTCTCAAATCGCAATCACTAGGGTTACTATCTGAAGGATATTTTCTGGGAAAGGGTCGGTGTGATCTATTGGGACGAGACGACTCAAATAATCCCGGTCGAACTTCACAACAGGTAAGTTCGTTTGATCGGATAATTATTTTTCGTCGTCTCGTCCTCTAGATCATAATGCAGCTGTTCAAAGTTCATTCCGGTTTGTCAAATAAGCATTTATTATGCGTAGAACATAGTGTGAACACAAAGAAGGCATGTCTAGTGCTATGTGCCTTGAATACAGATGTATCCACTCCGCTTTTAGTCAGCACATTTTTGATCCATCTAGCCAACGTTTGAGTTGTGACCACCCCATGTGGTTTACGAAATGATATAAATAATGAATTATCATTTTTCATCGGATCTCTTAGCTCAGCCGTCCGTTTCACATATGCCTGAAGGGCCGATGCTACGCAAATCTCTGGCTGGTTGCGAAAAAACGGAAGTATTAAGCAGGGTTGCGGCTTATTTAATTTCGAGGTCTTCATGCGTTGAGAAATTTTAATTTTTTCTGGTAAAACCACGATATTGTCCAACGTAATCTTAGATATAGTCTGCATTCTGTGACCTGTTGACAGCGCGATTAAAGTAACTAACTTATATGTTAGCTGTTCTAGAGAAATTGTATCGTTAGGATACAAAGTCTTTAAGAAGTCCAACACTGATGATGGATCCCAAGTAGAGTCGTATTTAGCGCCCTTGAGGCTTTAACACGGACTATTCCTTTGAACATTCTTTTTATCGTCGCATCATTTCCTAAATCGCGTGATAGTACTAGGGACAAAGCCGATCGGTATGAACTGACAGTGTCATAGGCTCCTACTCTCTTAAAAATATCTGTTAAGAAAATTATTACGTGCTCAATATCAGCATCAAGTACAGAAATATTCTTGTCAAAACAGTAGTTCCACCACAGTCTAAGAGGCTTCTCGTAATGTTTTAAAGTTGACTTCGCTAAGGAGGCGAACATGATTGGAATCGCTTCCTCTGATACACCCCTTCGTTTGAACGCTTCCCCGATAATCTGCCTGCTACCAGGGTAAAAGTTCTCCATAACGGGTGTTCCTCCCTGAAAGGGGACTTGATTAGATCGAGTTGAGGACGAAAAATTAAAGGCTCCGAAATTAATAAACTGGTGAACACAGGATACCATGATTGTGCTGGCCACAGGGGTACGACTAGAACTCCGTCTGCCTTATCTGTTACAATTTTCTTTAAACATCGCGGAATTAAAGCAAAGGGAGGAAACGCGTAAAAATAATACTCAGCCCAGGAAATTGTTAATGCATCATTAATGGCCAACGGCCATACCACGCTGAAAACCCCAGTTCTCGTCAGATCACTGAAGTTAAGCAGCGTTGGACGCGGTTAGTACTTGGATGGGTGACCATTCAAGAATACTGACATGAGTGCTGTTGGCACATCGTGGGTGTGGTGAGCCCACACTTGTAGTTATTTATAACTACAAGAAAACCCTAGAAACACTACCCGAATCGGGTAGTGTCACGCCTACCCTGAAAGGGAAATGGTTTAATGGTATATATATCAATTGCGTAAGACTTTGGATCAGCGTGCCAAGATATGAATTTCTTACATTTCGCGTTAATGTTTGACGCAAAGAGATCAATATCGAAAATCCCGAATTTGCCTGTAATTACTTTGAAAACCTTTGAATTTAATTCCCATCAGTTTCAGGTGAAAGTACTCTAGATTCGCTGTCGGCAATGACATTTTCTTTCGAACTGATATAAGAGGCAAAGATCCAGATGTCCCGCTCTGCATCTATGCGCATCAATATTTCACAAGACCTATGATCTAGTACGAAACAACGTAATGCATAGAAAGCAGCTTTTAATTCCAAATAATTTATATGGTGTGATCTTTCGTCCGTGCTCCACCAACCATGAGTTCTTTCATCTCCGCAGCATGCTCCCCATCCCGTTAGTGATGCATCGGAGAAAATTTCAAGCTGGTAATTATAATCCCGAATAGGGTTATAAATGGACATGACGTTTCTACGCCACCATTCAAGTTCTAATTTTACTTCTGAAGTTATTCTCATGCTCATATCGTAATTGCCCGACTTTTGAATGGCTAAGAACTTTCCGCGATCCATGGATTTTGTGTAAAGGCGACCGTACTTTACCGCCGGACAGGCTGACACTAAAATTTCAATACATTGTGCAAAATCCCGAATTATACACTCCGATTTCGATAAATACTTATTTACTACGTCTAAAATCTTATGCCTTTTGTCTAACGGGAGTTCTACTCGATATTTTTTACTATCAAATAAGCACCCAAGAAATTTGCATAACCTTGAGGGTGTTAAACTACACTTTTCGAAATTAAGTAAAAACCCCAGAGACTCTAAGAGATCTTTAGTTTTTGTAACGTTCAAAGTGCATGCTTCTTCAGTACTACCGGTAAGCCATATATCATCTAAATAAATAACTGATATAAAGCCTTTAGACCGAAGAAAGTGAGCAACCGGCTTTAACAATTTAGTAAAAACGTACGGACATGTGCACAGGTCAAACGGTAGACAATTAAATTGATATAGTATGCTGTTCAATTCAAATCGTAAAAAATTTTTTAATTCGTCTGCTATAGGAACTAACAAGGAGGCGTCCCTCAGATCCATTGTTGCCATATAACAATCTCGAACAAGTAAACGTAATACCGTTTTTGAATCTTCCATTTTGAAATGGGGCGGATCAAGAAAGGTATTTAAATTTTTTAGATTTAAAATAAATCTGTTTTCCCCATTCGATTTCTTCACAAGAAAATAACTCGAGAGAAACTGACCGTCACTTGGTTCACATTCCGAAACAGCGCCTTTTTCCCAGAGCTGTTTGATTGAATGGGAGGTATCCCTAAACTCAGATTGAGAGAGATGTTTCTGTTTTGGTATACATTTCTGAAATACCTTCTTTGCAAAAGGAATTCGGTACCCCTGTATCCATTGCAAAATTAAAGTGTCGCTAGTAAATTCTTTCCAAACATCAATGAATAATTTTAACCTGGCGGCCGTTTTACTTACATTTAATGTCGACGACGGTTCGTCTGCGAATACCGAGGCCAGTTCTGCCCGCCCTGACGAGAGGAGTTGTAGCTCTTCTTCGGCATGCCCTTCGAGTTTAAAGCTGACTGATTGTTAGAATAAGAAGCAGCATTAAATCCTGATGAACCCGACTGACCTTTGGACTGGAAATCCCGTTTTGGCTTTTTTGCAGGAATATTGGTTGGAGGTGGCTTTGAGATATCCTTGGATTGCTTCTCCATAGCCTGAGCCGCTTTCAAATGTTCAGGAAAATTCTCACCATATAGAAAATTATCCACTGGTAAATCCTCATACATATTCTTGACGATTCAGTTAAGGTTAGGAGTGATAAACACTCGTCTAGTTGCGGAAATGCTGTGGAAAATGTCAGCTAATAATCGACCAGCATCGCTGAGGTTAGCAACAAGAGAGGTATTTTCTTTATTTCCCGACTTTAAACAAGCTGTCAGCGCAGAACCAATTGCGCACAAGCCAGCAACAAGCTGCTGCTGCGACAGTGCCTGAAATTTATCTTTCTTGATTGCAGCGTCGGTCATCGTTCGCTTTATTTCAGGGTTGATAGCCGGAGGTTTAAAAATAGTGAAATTTTTAGGTTGGGGGTATTTCTGCAATATTTCCTTCTTTATCTCGGATGTTGGTCCCCTTTTAATTATCTCCGCCCATCTGTCAGCCAACGCCTGATGGATATTTTCCTCCTGTAAATTATCCTTGTTTGGATCCTCTCCGAGAATTTTTAACAGTGACTCATCAAGCTGCGGGTCTTCGGCTGTTTCATTGCCCTTCTCCAAAGGTTTAGGGTCCGACACTTTTTGAATGTTCGATGAAAACATATCCTCACTTCCGACAACCGGTGGTTGTGGCTGTACACTAAGAGCATTATTATGCTCACCTCTCATGACGGGAGGCAAAGAGTGAGAACGATGTTCAACAACCTGGTTGGGCGGTCTTGATACGGGCCTACTGGGTGTCGGGGAATATCGTGAAATACTACGTTCACGGGAGACACTGCGACTTGAAGAACGGTTCCTTGAGCGTGATGGCCGACTCGATCTAAGTAATCAAAGAACAATAATTTGATTATAAGAGGATTCGTCGTGCCTCGCAGGCAACGATCAAATCAGTTAGATCGAGGAAAGAAAAAACACGCTGAGAATAAATGAATGAATGAATGCCTACCGGCCATAATGCGACGTATCTCTCGGATAGCGTTCACGATTATCTAGCCGATAATGATATGACTCGATGCTTGGTGAGTGATGGGAGCCATGACGTGAGCGAGAACGCATGACAGCACGCCTGCGTTTTTCCATTTTCCTCTCTAAACGTTCAATTTTTCTCCTGATTTCATAGCTAGATGATCTGCTCCGTCAGTAGATAAGTAAGGCGGGTTCTGGATCAATTAGTATTAGTGCGTGT
>CAKNYM010044428.1:0-11303 GCA_932195095.1 Andricus curvator | reverse complement strand
ACACGCACTAATACTAATTGATCCAGAACCCGCCTTACTTATCTACTTCCGTCTCTTCCTTTTCCGATGAGGACTTCTTTCGGATGAATATTCACTTCTTTTTCCCATCTTTATAGTTTTATACAACGTAACGACGTGGATAAAACTGCACAGAAAAACACAATGAAGGTTTCCCCTAGCAACGTGTAATGGGCGCTAGTGGAGTATGATGGCAAATTCAATTTGCTTTCTTTTAAATATTGTGGATAAACCGTGTAGGATTGGCACTACTACATTATGATCTAGAGGACGAGACGACGAAAAATAATTAACTATTATCAATAATTTTGCTGAACATTCATCATTTTTGGCGGAAATAAATTGAGTCAGTAAGTATAGATTAACTTTTTAGTATAAATATGCAATACAGAAGTGCTAACAGTTTGACAAGTGCGTCTTTAGGTTATGTTTGTGTTTTATTAAATTACTATTGTTTGAAATGTAATATAATATGATTTTTTAAATTTGATAAGCATATAGAGGGTGTCCCAGACTCAAGTGTCTGGACTTATATAGGTATATAAAAATAAAAAAAATAAAATCGAAAATTCCTTTTCCAAAAATCAGTTGAAGTTTTAGTTTTTGAGTTATTAAATATTTAAGCTGGACCAATCAGGAGCCCGGTATAAACAGTCGTGTGTACGTGAGCGTGATTTCAACGCAGTGTTATTGAAGCGAGCGCTGAAGTGGGGTTAGCGAGGGGAGAAGAGCAGTCACTAAACTACGATGGACTCCCGCTCACGTACGCACGACTGTTTGATTGACGACGCTCATGATTGGTCCAGCTTAAATATGTAATAACTCAAAAACTAAAACTTCAACTGATTTTTGGAAAAGGAATTTTCAATTTATTTTTTTTATTGTTTATACAGCCATATTAGTCCGGACACTTGAGTCTGGGACACCCTGTATAGAAGATAAATTTTTGCAATAGTTGCAAAATAAGTTTATTCGCATATGCAAGTACAGTTTCAAGCTAAAGATCTTCATTGAGGTTATTCGACTTTTATTATCTGCGTCTACTTCTATATATTTAAAAAAAAATATATCCATGTTAGGAAATAAATAAAATTTTAATTTTAAAAATTTTCATAGGATTTATGTCTCTTATTTGATATGGTTTCAGGTGATTAAAGCTCTGTAAAACCATGAATTAAAATTGCGTCTTAAGGCCAGGTGAGCGTAACCTCAAAAAATGTTTTCATAACAAACAAGTTTTATGTCAGAAGTTACTTTAAGCGATGCCGCAAGAGTGATATGCCTGGCCCGAAATCCGGATTACATTGGGTCCATTAAATTGTTGGTATCTATGTAGGTGCGACGTAAGTTGCTGATGTGAGATGCGCTCGAAGGGTTTTGACAGGGCACACAGGATGGAAATAGGTCGGAAATCTTTTGGAGAAGTGGGGTTAGATATTTTAGGTATAGGGCGAATAATCGCCTCTTTCCAGGTATCAGGGACTATCTCAACATGGAGAGAGGCGTTATAGATATGCGAGAGAATAGGACCAATAACAGGTACAGCCCTGGCGAAAGTATCGGATATGAATTCCTTCCGAACCAATCCGAATCACTCCGGAATCTGTATCCGAACCAATTCGAGTCAATTCGAACCAATCCGAAAAAAGTTCTACATTTCGTTTGACCCAAATCGTGTAAAAATTAATCCGACTCAATCCGGTTCAATCCGAACTCCAAAACGAACCAATTCGAACCAAAGTTTCAATCCGAATGAATCTGAACTCGGATTGATATATACTGAATTTTCAATCCGAATGAATCCGAGTTCGGATTGAATTGGATTCATTCGGATTGAAAATCGTTTTCGGTCAATCGGACTTCGGATTCATTCGGATTGAAAATTTGGTTCGGATTTATTTGGATTGGAAGTTTGGATTGAGTCGGATTAATTTTTGACGAATTTGAGGGGGGGGGGGGAGTTCTGGATATAGATCCCTGCACCGACATGTTAACGACATCTAGAATTTTCGCAAGGTGGTTGACCTGGAAGCTTCTAGAAGAAATTTGAAGGTTATATGTTTAGTGTGCAAGAGAGATTTCTCAGAATTGATAAGTGGGGGTAAATATTTTTGAGGGTACATATAAAAATTTAGTAAGGTGATTGACCCAGGAAGCTTCTAGAAGGAATTTGAAGGTTATTTGTTTAGTATGCAAGAGATTTCTCGGAATTGATCAACGTATGGTGTGAAATGAGTCTTTCAGGGTGACATTTAATGCGTCGACCCTCACTGGTTATGTGTATGAAAAACGTTGCTTCGAATTGAAGCACATACGAAATATTTCAATTTAATCTTTTCTCAAGACTCTTTCCGTTTCTCTTATCGATCGGGATCACCTGCAAAATTAAAGACCGTAGCCTATACGCAGCACTCATAGGGTCTAATCACTCGTTATGTTTTATGAAAGCATTCCTTTGATTTTAAGCACGGGAAATATTGTATTTCATCCCGAGGACACATTCTTTTAACGTATGGTGTGAAATGAGTCTTTTAGGGTGACATTTTTTTAATTAATCGGTATGATTTATGATAGTTCCGATAAGCTTCAAATGCGTTGACTCTCACTCATTATGTTTATGAAAACATTTCCTCGAATTGAAGCACGTACGAAATATTTTAATTTCTTCTTTTCCCACAACTTCCTACGTTTCTCTTATCGATCGGGACCACCTGCAAAATTAAAGACCGTAGCCTATACGCAGCATTCATAGGGTCTAATCACTCGTTATGTTTTATGAAAGCATTTCTTTGATTTTAAGCACAGGGGATATTGTATTTCATATCGAGGACACATTCTTTTCCCAATACTGTTTCCGTTTCTGTTACCTATATCTATCTCCCTTTATTAAATAAAGATATGGATAATTCCAATCTTTTATATATAAGAACATCGTATGCAATTAAAATATCATTTGGGTTCTGCCATTAAAAGAGTTTACTTTTCGAGAATAAATATAATGGATCCAGGAACCTGTAGAAAGTTTATTGAAATTATGCGTGAAGCTTATGAAACTTAAAAAAAAAAAAAAAAAAATCAAATGTGTCAGTATGTGAAAAGTGGTTTAAACTTGGTAAACGAAATATTCGTTTATTAAAAACTTTTTTGAAGCAAAATAAAGGAGCACTACTAGTACAAAAGAAGATGAGTATCTCGAAGAGGAAAAAAGATAGAATAAGGTGGGAGGATTTGGAATCAGCTTTTGAAAACAGAATTAGAACAGTTTCTATTGTGAACTTAAGCACAAAGATTTAAAACATTTTTTAGAGGATTCAAAGTCAATGGTAATTACACGTATAAAAAATAGTTTGAAACGATATGAAAATTTGAAAGTAAATGTAATTTTGTATGGTAAATTTGAAACTTTAGTAGATGATGAAATGGTTGAAGATATACAATTTTTCCAAACTGAAAATGAAAATATTTTACAAGCAACTGATTTGAGTGCATGGTATGATGAAAAAGTAACCTAACAAATTGTAATCATGGTAGAAGAATTTGACCAAGAAAAGTCAGGTTGGTCTTAAATTGAAATTATAAATATGAATGTCAATTTCAATAAATACATCCCATTTAAAGGGGGTTGTCAACATTTATGAGACTACCAAAACACATTCAAGATAAGAAAGCTGTAGTTAACATAATAAATAGTGATCCCTATTGCTTTCTCTGGTCTATTGTAGCTGCATTACATCCTATTGAACAAAATGCAAGTGTAACAAGTTCTTATCCACCTTTTAATGAGATATTAAAGTATGATGACATTGATTTCCCTATTAATTTAGTTGATGTTAAAAGGTTTGAAAAAATGAATGGTTTAAGGGTCAATGTTTATGGGGAAGATCGAGAAGAAAATAAAAAGAAAGGTGATATCGTTCCTTTTTATATAAGCAAAGAAAAATCAAATTTACCACTTTAATATGTGATTATGTAATAATGCCTACCAAAGAAGAACAAGAGAATATATTGAGATTCAAAGATTATAAAAATAAAGAAAAAGTTCCTTTCGTTCGTTATGCTGAAACCGAATGTCTTTTAGAACCGATAAATGACACATATTCAATTTCAAAAACAAAAGTATCAAAAACATGTACCTTATAGCATAGGTTACTGTATGAAATGTAGTTTCGATGATTCTATTTCTTATATTAAAGTATATAATGAAAAAGATTGCCAATGGAACCCTTAAGTTTGCAACAACAAAAGGATTTTAATTTAGCTAAAAACTGTAATATTTGTGAAAAAGTTTTTAAAGCTGATGATATAAAAAATTGTGACCATTGTCACCTTACAGGTAAATTTAGGGGAGCTAGCCATACATCATGCAATTTGGGGTATAAAAACTCTTATATAATTCTAATCGTATTTCACAGTTTATCTGGTTACGATTCTCATTTCTTAATTAAAACTTTAGCGACTCGTTTTACAGGGGGTATTACATTATTACCTGTAAATAAAGATAAATATATATCTTTCACTAAACATATGGAGGGTACAACTGTACATCTCAGGTTTATTGACTCTTTCAGATTTATATCAAGTAGTTTAGAAAAATTAGCTTCATATCTCAGCAATGATAAAAAAGTAATCACAAGAAAGCACTGTAAAAATGATTCTGAATTAAATTTATTATTAAGAAAAGTTGTTTTTACCTATGATTATATTACCAGTAGGGGGAAATTAAGAGAAGAAATTTTGCCCTCAAAAGAAGCGTTTTATTCTAAATTAAATGATTCAAGTATTTCTGAAGAAGATTATCAACATGCATGCAAAGTATGGCCAGTTTTTGAATTAAAATCTTTAGGTCAATATTCAGATCTATATCTGAAAAATGATAGTTTGCTTTTAGCTGATGTTTTTGAAAATTTTAGAAGTACATGTTTTGATACACATCATTTAGACCCATTGCATTACTTTACCGCACCCGGACTTGCTTTTGACGCGATGTTGAAATACACAGGAGTAGAACTTGAATTGCTAACAGATCCAGAAATGTTATTGTTCATTGAAAATTCTATTAGAGGTGGTGTATCACATTGTTCCAACAGATATGCAAAAGCAAATAATAGATTCATGAGGGGTGACTTTAACCCATTAAATCCAGAATCATATTTTTTTTATTTTTTTTTATTTTGATATAAATAATCAATATGGTGCGGCGATGAGTGAATATTTACCATACCAAAATTTTAAACGGGTACACGATTTTTCAACCATTAGCTTTTTTAATCTTCAGGATGATTCCACAATTGGTCACATACTGGAAGTTGATTTTGAATATCCAGAAGAGCTTCATGATTTGCATAAAGATTTACCTTTATGTCCACAACACATCATCCCTCCTGCTTCCAAATGTAAAATTCCTAAACTGATGACAAGTCTACATAATAAACAAAAATATATACTTCATTATAGAAATCTAAAGCAGTATTTGAGTTTAGGTATGAAGTTAAATAATATTCACAGGGTTTTACAGTTTGAACAAAAACCATGGGTAAAAAGGTACATTGATTTAAATACAGAAATGCGGAAAAAATCTTCAAATGTACTTCAAAAGTACTCTGTATTTGGAAAAACCATGGAAAATGTGCGAAAACATAAAGATGTTACACTCGTTACACAGTGGGAGGGACGGTACGATGCAACAGCACTCATCGCTAAACCAAATTTCCACAGTTGTAGTATATTTGATGAAAATATGGTTATTACTGAACTAAATCGATTAATGATTAAATTTAATAAACCTATTTTTGTAGGATTCACCATCCTCGACATATTAAAAATAATGATCTATGATTTTCACTACAATTACATGAAGCAGACTTTTAATAATAATGCAAAATTTCTTTATACTGACACAGATAGTCTAATTTATCATCTAAAAGTTCCAAATTTTTATGACTATATAAAAAGAGATATACCTAGATTTGATACATCTGACTATCCTCCAAACAATGTTTATGGAATTCCTCTTGCAAATAAAAAAGTGCTTGGTCTCATGAAAGATAAGTGTAGTGGGAAAATTCTAACTGAATTCGTGGGTTTGAGATCAAAATTATATTTATATAAAATTCTAAATGAAAAAGAAGAGAAAAACAAAGATAAAGGTGTTAAACAAGCATCTTTAAAACACTCTACCATGGGGTTATGAAAGATTTAAAAAAAGTCATTCAATTAGTTGAATGAAAAAATGGAAAAATGGATTTGTAAAAGAAGTAAGAAAGATTTTAATTTTACTAGAGCAAACTCTTCCATTCATTACTCCCACCACCGTCTTCATAGATCTCTCACTCCCTCTTCCATTTTCTCTCTTCATGTCACAGTTTCCAAAACAAAGCTCGAGATATAAAAGTTGGCTATACATCTAGAGCTATATTCAATCTTCAACCATTGACAAAGCTCAAACCCAGGCTTACAACCCCGGTGAAACCTCTACTCCAGTGCAGCGAATTTACAAAAAAGTTAAAAAAAAGTAAGTTATTATTTTTTTAAGTGCTTTTTAAAGAAATTTAAGAACAGTGAACTTAATTTTAATCTTGGTTTTTAATTAATATATTTTTTTAAACTGATTTTGTGTATGTTTTTTCTTAAATTGAACTGCATTTTAATTAATTAGTTAATAGTTTTCAAACTGATTCATGTGTTTTTTTTTAAATTAGATTTTATTTTGTTTAGATTTTTTTAATTATAGATCTCGGGTTTTTAATTTTATTCAATGAGTTTAAAAAATTTTTAAATTAAAATTCACTTTTTTTAAATTTCATTTTTTTTAAAGGATTTTTAAAATTTAATTCGGATTGAATTCATTTCTTTTTAAATATTAACATTTTTTGAAATTCTATTTTTCTATGAAAAGTAAGTTTTTAATTTAATTAATATTTTATTTTTATTTAAAAAAATAGTTATATTTGAAAGTTTAAAAAAAAAGTGAACTTCATTTTAATTTTTAATTTTAATTAACATTTTGAAAACTGATATATGCTTGTTTTTAAAAGTGAACATAATTCAATTCAATTTGATTTTTAATTAATTAATATTTTCAAACTGTTCTGCCTTTTAAAAATTGAATTTTATTTTTAGATTTTTTTTTAATATAGATATCAAGTTTAAATTATTTAATGAGTTTTAACATTTTAATTCATATTCAATTTTTAGAGGGCTTTTAAAATTTAATTGTTTTTCAATTCACTTTTTAAAAAATATTAACATTTTTGAAAATCTATTTTTATTTAAAAAGTGAGTTTAATTAATATTTCGTTTAAAAAAAATAGTTATATTTTTGAAAAAATCTATAATTCAGAATTGACTTTAGTTAAAAAAAAAGATCTGTTAAAAATGTATCACTGATTTTTACCTTTTTTTCAGGTGTGGAATACATCCACATCATGGAGGGTGTTCGTGTACCAGTGCAGTGGGTGATGCGTGCCCCTTTGGCCACCATCAAAGAGCGGGTCAGGACAGCCTTGCTGACGTACGTGGCGGAGTTAGCGGTTGGGACTCTCCCAGATAATATGGAGTTGCAAATAGAAATTGCGGGTGTCAACACAACCCTGAGGGTTATCAGCCCTGGGAATTACTTCTTCCAAAGGAGAAGCACAAATAACAATTCATTTTTCATCATACCTGTGGAGCGGGTAAAAAAATCGAGTTTTCCACCCTAGGGAAGAAAGTGACAGATCAATGTAAATGGTGATGTTTAACAGCAATCAATGTAATCGGCGGTGTTAAACACCACCATTTACATTGATCTGTGACTTTCTTTCCCAAGGTAGAAAACCCGATTGTTGAACCGCTCTGCAGGCATCTCAAGTAACGCCAAAATACAATAAAAAAAAAATAATTTTTTTAAAAATGTTTTCTATATTTTTTCACATATACTGTAAAAAAAAAAATAAAAAAATAAAAATGCGAAAACTAATATGGTGTTTATTTATTTTAATAAAACCTTAATTCTAGATATAATAAAGGTATACCATTAAACCATTTCCCTTTCAGGGTAGGCGTGACACTACCCGATTCGGGTAGTGTTTCTAGGTTTTTCTTGTAGTTATAAATAACTACAAGTGTGGGCTCACCACACCCACGATGTGCCAACAGCACTCATGTCAGTATTCTTGAATGGTCACCCATCCAAGTACTAACCGCGTCCAAGGCTGCTTAACTTCAGTGATCTGACGAGAACTGGGTTTTTCAGCGTGGTATGGCCGTTGGCTATTATTATTTTTTTTTTATTTTTTATTTTTTTTTATTTTTTTTTAATTAATAAAGAATTTTAATTAAAGTAAATATATATTAGGGTTTTTTTCATTTAAGATTTTAAACACGAAGTTATCCACTTTTTTATTTGAACTTTTAATATTTTGTTCTTCAGGTCCTCAGAATCCACATAAAAGCATTTTTTCAATGAAAATTTCATAAAAAATATGAATTGCGATTGCTTGAAAAGTACCATTTTCACTGTTATCTACTATTTTCAAAGCCTAATAACAGCCCTAATAATATATATCTTATACTGAAATTTTAAGAATATTTTCCTCGAAGGTTGAAGATCACATTTTTTGAAAAAGCAGATTAGGAAAAAAAATATATAAATAAGCCTGCTACAATGAAAACAATTCTGGGTAAATTTTACAGGTCTACGACTTAAGCTGTTTAATTTTCGGGGCGGAGCGTTCATCAGCTCGCCCGTAAAAGTCGATCATAGTGGGTCTTGACACCATAAATTCATAAAGCAGATCCTGTCTCGGTAAGCGTTCTTTAGACATATTTCCCTTTTCCAGAAAAGTGAATAATAATTATTTAGGGGACGCTAACTAATCCTGTTATAAAGTCACATCGATGAAAAGAGCTGAGGTTACACTTTTACGATCGACTCTTCACTTACCCAAATTGTCAGCTTTTGCAATGACAAAGTTCAAAGACGATGAGCCACCTCTAAATACTGTTTAAAATTAAGCGAAAAAAATCTGGCTTCTACAATCGCATAAACTACCGTTATTTGCCTTTCGCTCCTAAAAAACCAAAAGCGTTGTTTTTTCTGGTCACCCTAATATATTCAAAACTTTTTTCTTTTAATTATATTTGTAGGTATAGGTATAAAATAATACGATTTTCTTCATTTGAAAAATTGTATTATCATTATTAAAAAGAATTGTACATTTTGACAATAACTTAAAACTAAAATGTATCAGGTATGAAAAAAGAAAGATATTGAGGAACGTTTCTATAATCCTAACTTTTTATAATTGCAAATACTTTTCAAAACATTCAATCTTATTCAATGACTCATATTTTCAATTTTGAAGCGCTGGACATTTCAAATCATGTAAATCAATTATTTCTATTGAAATTTTTTTTTACAAATAGCTTTAACCAGTTCTTTTTTCTCTAAACCTTTCACATACATTTTTTTAAGTATAGATAATTCTTTAATCATAAATTCATTAACAGGTAATTTGAATCTTTGAATATCAACTATAAATTCCATTTTGAATTATACTGAATTTATAAAAGAGAAGCAAATTTATTTATACCAACTTTTTAACCCCACCACTGATTGGTTTATACTCAACGATACGATCATGTGGAATCAGACAATATGCTGATGTTTGGGCTGGAAAATTATCACTTGTTTCAAATTCTAAACGAACGTCAACTGGTCCATACTTTAAGGATTCATTTTGCTTTGAACAATCGATAACGATTAAAGGTGCATAGTCTATAAATTCTTTTTTCCCCAACAAAGGTTGTGATTCTTTACCATAATAAGTAGCTTGAAAGTTTGCATACATATCATAAAGTGAAGCATACTGATGTATGCTAATATTAAGATTCAAATTACCATAAGGGATCGTTCATATACTACGTTACGCGTTTTTCTTTTGATTATACCGTTGTATCCTTTTCAACTTCACGGAAATGATATTCTCATCTTTATTTAAACAAAAGAAAAACGCGTCACGTAGTTTATGAACGATCCCTAAGGATAACCCTGATTATTCAAAAATAGTTTCACGTTCGTTATATTACAATAATCAAAGTAGCTAGAATTTCTATTGGTATTGTTTTTTCTGTTTGTTTGAAAACCTAGTATAACAAATCTCGGTTTTTCCAACTGATTTGATGTTTTTACAGTCCAAACATATTTCAACGTAGTTGGGAGTAAGGGATATTCATACAATTCCCAAGATCGAAAACTTATTGGAATGGATGGATCTTTTTCAATATACTTTAACAACTTTAATTTCCGTTAATCTGACAATCTAACACTTGGTAATAACCATTCTATTTTATTAATTTCAAGTTTAAACTGTTCATTGGGAGCTGTTTGTAAAATAGCATTTGCATCGCTTCTAGATCTTGTTAAAATAAGTTCGTGTTTAGCATTAATAATAATTTTATGACAATCTTCTGCAAAACCAAATATCATACTAAGAGGTACAGATATATCGAAATAACCAGCAACATTTGTTAAAGATATTTCATCAGTGTTATCTTCAAGCCAACCAGTATTTTCTAAGTAAATTAATTGTCCCGGATTTAAAGATACATAACTTTTCATCAAACTAGTTAGACCAACATTTTTATTTCTATCAATTTATATTGCACTAATTTCATATCTTGCTTCTTCAAAAAGAAAACAAATAGCATTACAAACTAAAGACAGTTTAGTTAATGGAGTTCCATCATTTTTCTCTAATTTCCCACTTATAATGTGAAGTGAACTTTTATTGGGTAGTAGACAATGATCTTGATTCTGTACTGCGATTCGAATTTCATCACTGTTGTTAAAAGTGGATGAGGTGTATGGTTGATGTGCATGCACCTCATAATGTGCGATAGATTCATTGTAAATTACAGGAGCCGCTTTTTAGTATGTTCACATTTAGTATGTTCTCTTCCATGGCAAACGATACAACGATTGTAGATGAAATTGAAGAAACATAAACACACGAATTTGAATCTTTTTATCTTCCTCTTCTTCTTCCTGCTTTTCTTCCTCGAGAATTGATCTTGAGCCCCAGGCTTCTTAGAAACTGTACGTTTTGAGGTGTCAACACCTTGACTAAAGGTTTTTGACTGACTTGTCCGAGACATGACACCTTATTATTATTACCGTAACCAACCTTTTTATTAACAACTACCCCAATTTTTATCGTAATGATTTAATATGAAGTCTAACTGTTATAACCTCTCCAAGAAAATTAACTAAATTTCCGTCTTGATCAACTATTCGTAATTGAATT
>CAKNYM010044427.1:0-26525 GCA_932195095.1 Andricus curvator | reverse complement strand
ACGTGCACAGATGTCCCTTGCCCGACTGTGCACGTGCACAGATGTCACTTGCCTAACTGTGCACGTGCACAGATGTCACTTGCCCAACTGTGCACGTTTATGTCCTTACGTAAGGGTTTATAGGAGGGTGATCCTTTATATCTACGCATAATAAATTTTTAATAATTAAAATTATTCAATCCCGGTGGAATGGAGCGTACTAACTTTTCTAAAGTTTGTTTCAAAATATTTTAAAGGCTATTTTTAAGAAAACATTCCTTCAAAATTATTATAAATATAAGAAAATCTTCCTTTAAATTTATTTTGCTTCCTCATAGAGAAAGCTTTGTAATAGTTACATTTTCGAAAAAAATTTAATTAGTTTAATTTAACTTTCGTCAGTTGATAAATGTCTGATACAATGTTCTGAAGCATGTTAATTGCATTTCTTAGCACGTTTTTACTACTTTAAAAATTGTTTTTTATAGTTCAAACTTTTTCTCATTATCATAATTCACAGTTAATGCATGCAAACAGAATATTCCTTGACTCGAAAATTTTCCATTGTTCTATAATATTAATATATTTGATTGAGGATTAAGAAAATTTTAACCAGTTATAATATTGGAAAAATTGAGATTTACAATTTTATTAAAATAATCAATCCTTCTTCTTTAATGAAGCAAATTATCTATTCGACGATGAAGCAGAGTGCTCATGATATGAGCCCCGTACATCATCACATAAACAACAGTAAAACTTTGATAAAAGTTATTGAAAATTTTTTTTCAACTTCACTTTTTGTTACATCATAAGAAAATACATCAAATGAATAAACGATTTTGTGAAATCAAAGACAGATAAGTAACTTGAAAAAAATAAAGACCTACCGAGTAGGCACGGTAGTTAGTAGTTAGACCCACTGGGAGACTCAAAGAAGCTTAATAAGATAAAAGTATTAGATGGTACATTTCGTGACTAATGCGGACTGACAGCCTTTTTGAAACGAGCGCAATGTTTTTGTAACGAGTCGTAGGTGAGGGCGTATAATTATACGTAGATATAAAAGACCACCCTCGTATCAACCCTCATGTACGAACATAAACGTGCACAGTTGGGCAAGTGACATCTGTGCACGTGCACAGATAGGCAAGTTCCATCTGTGCACGTGCACAGTTGGGCAAGGGACATCTGTGCACGTGCACAGTTGGGCAAGTGACAACTGTGCACGTGCACAGTTGGGCAAGTGACAACTGTGCACGTGTACAGTTGGCCAAGTGACAACTGTGCACGTGTACAGTTGGACAAGTGACATCTGTGCACGTGCACAGTTAGGAAAGTGACATCTGTGCACGTCCAAGCCCACAGGAGCCCATCTGTGCACGTCGAAATTTCGGCGTGCACAGTTGTCAAATGACCAACTGTGCACGTGCACAGTTGTCCAAGCCCCATCTGTGCACGTCGAAATTTCAACGTGCACAGTTGTCCAAGTACCATCTGTGCACGTGCACAGTTGTCCAAGCGACGACTGTGCACGTGCACAGTTGGCACGTGCACAGTTGTCACGTGCACAGTTGTCCATCTGACCAACGACGTGCACAGTTGTCCGTCTGGCCATCGACGTGCACAGTTGGGCACGTGCAAAGTTGCTACGTGCAAAGTTGACCCCATCCCGGTCCCGAAAAGTAGAAGGGGTCCCGTGGGATATAGGGTTCCTTAGGGAAAGGTCAGGTACTGTGGGATAGGCCGATAGGGGGTCTCGAGAGACAGAAGGGGTTCTGTGGTATAGGAGAGGTTTGAGCTAAACTATAAGGTTTTTTGCCTGAGGATACGAAAACCTAACAATGAATAAAAATATCATAAAAATAGTTAATTGTTGTTGTAATCATTTTTCCATATCTATAGGTATGGAAAAATAAAATAAATCAGACATTAAAAAAAAGTTAGACATTTGTTTTCTTAAATCAAATAAAGTTTGACTAAATAACAAATTTTAATTTGGCTAAAACATACAGATTAACACGTCAATCAAACAAAAATTCCAATAAAAGAAACATTGCAACATTTTAATATCAACTAATATACTTCATATTTTCAGGTGAGTCAAATACATCCATTCGTTTCCAAGTTTTCTGTGAGTATAAATATAAATTTCATCAACATTACATAATAACACAGAAACAATTTTTAGTACAAAAAATGTGTATTTATATCTTTCTTTTTATTCTAGGAAAAAACATACTGCATCAATAAGTTATTATTTTTCTTTGCATATTTATGTTCTTCGTTATTGTCAGTTATGAGCTTAACTGTTCTGCGGAGAAGTACACTTTAAGTACTTAAAAATGTTAGTAGAACTTATCATTTTTACATGTTTTCCTCAATTTTTCGGAAATGTGCCACCAGGGAGCAGTGTAGGTTAATGAAACATTTACCATTCTATTATCACCCACCATGAGTTCGTTTTCATCATTGTCTCCAGGAGCTTTTGAAAATTTTATGTGATGGAAAACCACATTACGAAGATAAAATACTCGAGACTTTAAATTCGAACTGCGAAAATATTTTTTCCTCTTCTCCCAGTTACAATAAGATCCTTGAAACCCTGCCGTTATTTCAAATAAAAATAAAATATGTTTACAATTTTTGCATTAAGCATTTCAAGTTTTTCTTCATTTGTAGGGTTTTGTAGCCCCACGCAGAAACCCTTATAGTTTCGGTTTGGTGCCCCCCCCCCCCATTCGTCTGTCATATTGTTTTTCCCTGGTTGGGGAAGGGAGGGGGAGTTATGCAGTTATTAGATGGGAAGTGAAGAAAGGGGAAGTAGAGGAGGTTAAAGTAGGGGAAGGGAGGAGAAGGGGAGTGAGGGGAGGGATATCAGGGGTGGAGGGAAGTAGAGAAAGTGAAAGTTGGGGAGAGGAAGTAGGATAAAGGAGGGGGAGTAAAGGAGGAAAAGTAATGGAGGGGAAGATTTGAACGACTTATTTAACGTCTTAATGGGCTACGAAACACTTTTTTTATTTTATTATATAATAGATTTTTCTTTTATCTATCAACGAATAAACACGACAACTGTTTCATACAGCTTTCAAATTTATCTGGCAGCAGATAAGGTTTATCTGCGCGTGGATTTAAACTCTACAACAGAACCAGCTAAATTTATGAGAAGAAAAGCTCGGTGTTTTTATGTGTTAATTAAATAATTATTAATCATCTGTTTTCATAAAAACATGAAAAAATTTTAAAAATGTCATCATCCAATAAGTTCTATTCTCGTCTGTACTACTTTGTTGGATATGAACTGTTATCAAATATTAATTATTAATATTATTTAAATAATATGTATATAGAATGTTTCAATATAAAATGATTTGAAGCTTTTAAATGCTGTGAAATAGAAAAACGTGATTCCATTAATCAACAAAACAATTGCTAGTCTAAAAAAGTTAATGAAAAAAATCACCAATTGTACAGAATAAATACGTCATAAGGTTGAAATTTTATTTATCGGCTTCCTAGATTTAAACTGAAATCTTGTTTGTTATTCGAACCCTAAAATAAAAGGATTTTCATTATTTTTAATCTTTTTTAAATATATTTTTTTAAGTGGTGTCTCGCTTTATTGAGTCATAAAAATGTAATGTATGAATGGTAGTAATGATTTACGCTCTTGTGCTTTCCTGTAAAACCGGAAAGGTCGGGAATTTTAAATCAACCGCGGAAGCTTTAATTAGCCTTGTTTTCATGTTTATTCTTCTTTCGTTATTTTGTTTTCATTACCTAAGTGTATTTTTTTTACATTTTTTTAAGAGAATACGTTATTTCTCCTTTTTTAACTTTGTATAGTTATATTATAAATATAAATATATAATATATAAATATATATATACATTTTTAGCCATGACCATTCATTATGTAATTTAGAAGGCAATAGCTGTGTCATCAAAATCAGAAATGTCAAGCAATGACTCATTACACTTCAGAGGTCAATAATTCGCCCATTGGCCAATGCTAATCAATATGTTTTCATGGCCAATGATTTTGTTTTTTGCAATTATTGTTAATTTATTTAAATCTAAATTATCTACTACTTTTAACGCTTAACTTACTATAATCATTTGAATCATTCATACATTTATTATCTACCTGTTTGTTTTAGAATTTTGTTTGAGTGGTATTTGTAAATTGGCTAAATTGAAAAATTCCTCAAGTGGTCAATCACTGTCGTTTTAATGATCCTTCCATTTTATCCTGGTGTCTCATATTCCCTGAATACACATTTTATTCTTCAGGGTGACCTAAAAATACCCCAAATTTTCATTTTGATCACGCACCCCCTAAACTTGTTCCACTCAGTGAAAAAATGCATATTTTTGTTTTATTTAAAAAAGATTGTAAACCGGGGTCCTGGGACAATAACCCCAACATGATTATACCTAATAATTAATTAAATACTAATTAAATCATTACTATAGTATATACTATAATAATACTCAATTTATTATTTATGATTTTTTATTTTTGAAACACATAAGGCGTGAAAAAATTATTCAGAAAATTGTTAATAACAATAATAATTGTTATTTGTTGTCCAATGGTTATAAAAACATTTGAAAATTAGTTATTTACAGATAATTATGTTGAGAAAATGAATTCTATATGTCGAAAAGTAGCCAAATAGCGCATTTGTTAATTAATTTTGCTTAAACAATGATCAATTGTTACTAGGTGATCAAATATATAAACTGTGCGTAATTATAGAGTATGGTCGAATCCGTAAAAGCATCGGTATTTGTTTCATCACAAGCAACTGCATCGGGCAAGTATTTATAAAATTTGTTAATTAAATAACAATTTTTTAATTAATTTGTACCAAGCCAACTCGGAAAATCTGTTAGTTTATCAGAGGTTAAAATTTAGTTGTACTTAAGTGACTAAACACTGCTGCTCCCAATGAAACCAGTTACATCCACTGATTTGTTTATAAGAAATTCGAAAAATTCTCAAACTTCTACGGTCCTACTGTAAAATATTTCTGGAAAATTGTTCCATTGATTCTAGATATTTTAGAATAAACCTGAATATTTTTTAGAAAACGGTACTCTTCGAGAATTAATTGATATTTATTTTAAATTTTGACTGTCCCTAATGAGAAAGACTATATTTAATTTATTATATATAAAATATCGAAGATTTTCAAATACAGACGATTCCAATTTCTGAAAACCCGTGAAAAAGTGAATTCTTATTTGTGTTTGATTCTGTACCAATCTATTCAGATTATTATGTTTTCTAAATAGGAAAAGAAATAATTAAAAAATGTCACATTTCTAAAATTGCTAATTTCAAATTATCCTATAAGCGATATTTAAACAAAAATATAATATCACCTGATAAATTTAGGCAAAACATTCATGCCTCAATCAAAAGAATTTTCAATAGTATTTATAGGCAACCCTGCAAATTGGAATGAATCTTGAGTTTCGTGACCCTATTTTAAAAATGTATGTAGGATAGAAATGAAATCTACTTTCTCATGAAACATTATATGCCTTAAAATCGGGGGATGAAAAAAATTCATCAATTAAAATTAGACTTCCAACGTACCTCCTTTCCGGCTCATTAGATACAAATATATAACAAAAGAATAAAGAGAGAGAAAAACGAAAGAGTCAACCAAAACTATTAGGGACCAGCATGTTTTGAAGCCAATTTAGACTTCCTCATCAGGGATTATTTATAGGAAAACTACATGTGTGAATAATAATAGAAATGTATCCTAATTGAAATTCACATAATACCTAAAAATAAAAACCGTAGACATTTATACAAGAAGTTATTTGGTCTAATTCTCCATTCATTGGTGAAATTTTATTTATATATAACAATTCTTTTTTATAAGAAGACCGAAGAATCAATTTATCCAAATAATAACCCAATCCACATCCATCTCATTCCTACAATTTTTATCAATTTCGCTGGAAACCATAATTTTAGAAACAACTATCAATACCATAAAAAATTACAAACTGTAAAAGGTTAATTCCCTACGCAGAACCCCATACAATAGATTGAAGTATTTTTTCCCACATTTATCATAACACTAATTGAGAAATATATTTCAAAAAAAAAATTGTTATTTTAAAACAAGCGAAAAATATTGTCAAGAATAACAATCAAAGTATTTTTAAAGAAAGTTAAGACATTAGAAAAGTGCTCCACTTTTTTTATTTCTTAAAATTTTTCAGAAAGACAGGAACCTCACAGTGAATACTTGTTTTATCTTTCTTTTAAAATAGAAAAAAAGTCACGACGTAAACTGCAATGAAACCTCTCAAATATTGACAGATTTTGGAAATAGTCCTATCCCACTTGTTAGAGAGAGTTATTTACGTGGCTTTTTTTGCGCCTAGCTTTTACTGTAAACGCCAAATGTTTCAAGAAATTTTACGGACTTCAGGAGAACACAAACATAAGCCTCCTTTCCAAAAATCACTATCATTATTCAAAAATTAACATACAAACCCGACATATAAAAGAACCTGAAAATAAAAGAGGACAGTAAAAAACTAAAAAATTGTAAAGGGTATCATTAGAAAAATTTAATATAAAAGTTCTAATGGATAAATTATTACTAAGGTATTGAATTGTACATAAAAAAATTATGCACATTTTTTATATACTTTATCTTCCTCTTAGTAGCATTTTTATTCTAGGTAACGAAGGTGCCACTTTTTTTAAACCAATTTATGTACAACCTTTTGATAAACTTTTATTTTATAAGTATCAGGCTGATATTTTAATTAGATTATTTATAATCTTGAGCGTTATGTATATCTTCATGGTAACCTTATTGATAACACATAAAAACAACGGATAAAAAGTGAATTAGGTAAAAATGCTGGGGGTAATCTCAGCATGCAAAATAATGAAGATCGGTAAGGGAAAATGATAGATCACTAATTTTTCATTTTATTCTTACCGATCTTCATTTTTTTGCATGCCGAGATTACCCCCAGTATTTTTACGTGAATCACTTTTTACCTTTTGTTTTTTCTGTGAAGTACCAAGATAACATTTAAATAATATGGAGTATAAAAATTTTAATGGATAAATTATTACCAAGGTACTTAATGGTACATAACAAAATTATGCACATATTTTATATACGGCATCTTCCTTTGAGTACCTTTTTTATAGGTAACGAGGGTGTTAATTTTTTAAACCCAATTTACGTGCAACCTTTTGACAATTTAATTTTTTATAAATATCAGGCTGAATACGTAAATTTGAGAAATCCGCAAAGGACCCCGCACCAAATGTACAGAAAAAAGCCTTATGATAAAAAATTCTAAAAAAAATTTTTTCTTGTATTTTCGAACCTGCAAACTAAAAATTCGAAAGAAAAATTTCAGAACGATGAACAGTTTTTAGACAAACACTGGTCCAAAGTTTCGATTTTTACATGTATTTTAATGGAAAAATGCTTATTTTAGCAAAATGTTTTTTTTCCTCAAAAACGCTATGATAGATTTGATTAAAACTTTTATATTTTGACGATCAGGCGTACCGAATCAAAAGATTCATACCCACGAACTAGAAAGATTAACGATTCTTTGGGTATACAGCATGTTTTTGGGGGTGTTTTTGTACTCTAAACATCCAAGTAACATATGTAAATCATCATTTCTTAGTAACTAAAATCAATAGAGATTTTTATTCAACTGCTGCGGTAAGAAACGACTTTCCAATAAGTGGAGTAAGCGTACATAGCAAGAATATGTTTTGACCTAATTTTTAGGGGATGTTTTACCATCCCTTAAGCAATGAGTCTGAAGTTCCTAACGCATTAATCAATAACGAAAAATAATTTTATTTTTAAATGCATGAAAGCTGCTATTTTATGACAGAAATTAGTCGCGTACAACCCTAAAAAATTCTTAAAGCTCTTTCAACCCCTCATCAGATATAAAAATCACCAAAGCTACCCCTAATATTTTTAAAATTCAACAAAATCAACCTGATTCAAAAATCCGCCCAGTTTTTGCTGATAATAATTTCAATTCATGCCAAAGGGGCACACATAAAGTCTCAACCCTTCAGCACATGTAGAACTCACCCCAGCCACCCCCGAATATTTTAAAAGTTCAATAAAATCACCATAATTTCAAAGTACACCAGGATTTTTCTGAAAATGTTTTCAGTTGATGCCAAAGGGGCAAAAAAATGATTCAAAACCTCAGCACATAGAACTCACCCCAGTCACCCCTAAATATTTTTAAAATTGAATACAATCATTTTCCATTAAAATACATGTAAAAATTGGAACTTTGATAAGTGCGTATTTGAAAACTGTCCTTTCATCTTACTTTTTTGAATTTATTGAATTTTTAAAATATTTAAACTTGGATGAGTTCCACATGTACTGAGTTGTTGAGAGTTTTTGTGTGAACCGTTCGCATCAATTGTAAAATTATCATCAAAATCCTGGCGTATTTTGGAATTGGGCTGTTTATATTGAATTTTAAAAATATTTAAGGCTGATTGAGGTGAGTTCTACATGTTCTGAGGGGTTGTGACATTTTTTTGCCCCTTTGGCATCAACTGAAAATATTATCAGAAAAAACCTAGCGTACTTTGGGATTAGGGTGATTGTATTGAATTATTAAAAATATTTAGGGGTTACTGGGGTGAGTTCTATATGTGCTGAGGGATTGAGACACTTTTTTGTCCCTTTGGCATCAACTGAAAACATTATCAGAAAAACCTGGCGTATTTTTGAATTAGGGTGATTTTATTGAACTTTTAAAATATTCGGGGGTGGCTGGGGTGAGTTCTACATGTGCTGAAGGGTTGAGACTTTATGTGTGCTCCTTTGGCATTAATTGAAATTGTTATCAGCAAGAACTGGGCGGATTTTTGAATCAGGTTGGTTTTGTTGAATTTTAAAAAATTTAGGGGTAGCTTGGGTGAGTTTTATATCTGATGAGGGGTTGAAAGTGCTTGAAGAAGTTTTAAGGGTTGTACGCGACCATTTTCTGTCATAAAATAGCAGCTTTCATGCATTTAAAAAATAAAATTATTTTTCGTTATTGATTAATGCGTTAGGAACTTCAGACTCATTGCTTAAGGGATGGTAAAACATCCTCTAAAATTAGGTCAAAACATATTTTTGCTATGTACGCTTACTCCACTTATGGGAAAGTCGTTTCATACCGTAGCAGATGAATAAAAATCTCTATTGATTTTAGTTACTAAGAAATGATGATTTACATATGTTACTTGGATGTTTAGGGTAGAAAACACCCCCAAAAACATGCTGTATACCCAAAGAATCGTTAATCTTTCTAGTTCGTAGGCATGAATCTTTTTATTCGGTACGCCTGATCGTCAAAATATAAAAGTTTCAGTCAAATCTATCATAGCGTTTTTGAGGAAAAAAAACATTTTGCTAAAATAAGCATTTTTCCATTAAAATACATGTAAAAATCGAAACTTTGGACCAGGGTTTGTTTAAAAACTGTTCATCTTTCTGACATTTTTCTTTCGAATTTTTAGTTTGCAGGTTCGAAAATGCAAGAAAAGATTTTTTTTAGAATTTTTTATCATAAGGCTTTTTTCTGTACATTTGGTGCGGGGTCCTTTGTAAGAATTTCTATCAGCAAAATTTGAAGATCGAGAAAAATAGATCATAGTGCCAAGGTCTAAAATTTGTGGTTGATTCTGAACTAATCTATTCAGATTATTACATTTTCAAAATAGGAAAAGAAATAATACAAAAACTCACACATTTCTAAATTGGCTAATTTCAAATCACCCTTTAAGCAATATCTAAACAAAAATAGAATATCTTTCGATAAATTGAGGTAAAATATTGATGTCTCAATTAAAAGAATTCTTAATAGTATTCATGTGCAATCCTGCAGGTTGGAATGAATCTTAAGCTTAGTGTCTCTATTTAAAAAATTCATTTCAGGTCGAAACGAAATATACTTCACGGAGAAAACTAGATATTCGAAAATAGATAATGAAAATGAGGATAGTCATTCGCAATATCTAGATATTGGCGCGTATGATCTGAAAATTTTTGTTCAATATATGAGATATTGCCGGACAACAGCTTTGGATATTAGATTTTTAAGATCTGAGATATTCAAATGCAATATCTGGATAGTGAAGTTGTAGAGGGCGCCTGCGTCGACAAATGACGTAAGGGGCAATGGCGTCTTCTGAGTTAGCCGTTAGGCTTGGTTAGTTTCAATTTGACGCTGGCGTCTTTAGTCGTCGTTAACGCGCTTTTCCAGTTTAAAAGAGTTAAGTGAGAAATCCTCCAATATTTTAACGAGTCTAACTAACTTTTCACCGGACGATTATCTCGTGGCTGACTTTGTAACCATTTTTAACACTAAATATGCAAACGATTTTACGATTATTGTCGACGAACTGGGCGATGATGAACAGTACCCAGTTTTCGGAAAAATAAGGGAAATTTTAATTTCTTGCGAAAACAACTCTGTTTTATTTTGCTGTACTGTTTATAAAACTGTGGTATTCTACGAACATTTTTTTGCTTACCATGTTATTAAAACTTCAAAAACGATTTTTGGGAAACAGGCCTACCAGTTAAATTATCACCCAGTATTAATGTACGAACATCGGAACGGAAAAACGTACGTCGTAACCGCAAGTGAGGCATAATATGTTATACCATAGTATTATAATTAGTATTATTTATGTATTAAAGTTAAAGTGTCGTATTTGAGACGGCAGTAACAAAAAATTTGTAATAAAATTGTCTTCCATAGCAATATTACGATTTGTTGTATTTTTTATATACATTTTTTGCAGTTCATGATCTGGAATTGATAAATATCTAGGATATTCAGGTCCAATATCTTAGATATTAACAGCTGGCATCACCTTTTCAGATTAATATCCAGGATATTCAAGTCCAATATCTTAGATATTAACAGTTGACATCTCCTTTTTGGACTAATATCTAGGATATTCAGGTCCAATATCTTAGATATTAACAGCTGATGTCACATTTTCAGATGAATATCTAGGATATTCAAGTTCAATATCTCAGATATTAACAGCTGATATCTACTTTTCAATATCCAAAGATACTCCGTTCGAATATCCGAGATAGCTGTCCCATAGTTCACTATCAAATATATTCAGCCGCATTATCCAGATAATACATGCGAATATCTAGTTTTCTCCGTGATTTCTTATGAATCATTTTATGTACCAACATCGAAGCATAAAAAATTTATAAATCAAAATTTAATTTCCAAACCACCTCCTTTCAAGAATTGAAAAAGTGGACTACTTTTCTGATGTCTTAACTTTCAATTTTCAATGTATCAATACACGTTGAAAATAAAAGATTCTTAATTTGAGACCGTCGTTGTGACTCTCAATATTATTTTTCGCGTGTTTTAAAATTTAATAAAAAAATAACTTTTTTTAAATTTATTTTTTAGGTAATGTTGTGCTAAATGTGGAAAAAATATTGAAATCTATTGAGTGGAGTTCTGAGCAGGGATTTAACTTTGTACAGTTTTTAATTTTTATTGCTATTGATGTTTGTTTCTAAAATTATGGTTTCCAGCCAAAATGATGGAAATTGGGGAGATGGGATGGATATAGTTGGAGTACCGGTAAAAAATCTTAAGGAATTTTATTTAATTAGCAAAAAACTGAGATCAGCTTTATCACAGAAAGAATTTTCTAATTAAATGCAAAATTCATGGGATTATAAATTAAAAGCTGTTTCAGATTACTAACAAAATAAGTTTTGATTTAAAAAACAAAAGAAAGTAATAAAAAAAAAGAAGTTGGATTAAAATTCAAAAAGGAGAGAATTCATGGAGATATTTGATATAAAGAGGGAGGGAGTCAAAGCTATTAATTCAAAAAAAGATCTCTCAAGATATATCAAATTTTGGGATAGGGTTATTATGTGGATAAATTGATTCTTTGTGCTTGTTATAAAAAAGAATTTTTACAAGTAAAGCAATTATTACCCATGAATGGGGAATTATACCAAATAACTTTTTGTATAAATGTCTATGGTTTTAATTTTCAGCTATTATGTGAATTTTAATTAGCATAAGTTTCTATTATTCATAACTGTAGTTTCCTATAAATAATAATCTCTGATGAGGAAGTCTAAATTGGCTTCGAAACATGTTGGTTCCTGATAGTATAAAAAAGACGATGAAAAAATAAGGAAAGAGGTTGGTTTCGTTTGACACTTTTTTTTCTCCCTCTTTTTACTTTTGTTATATATGGGGGAGATCACTTTACACTCTACAGTAGATAATGAGCCTGCATTAAATAATCATTGATTAAAAGTACAAATGTACCTAAAATAATTAATTCTAATTTTAATTTATTAACACTTATAGTCTACTAACTATAAATTAAATTAAATAATTTATTTTACATAGATTAGTATTTTAAATTAATGATTATCTACTGTAGGGTGGTCCCCCCTTTTTGTCTCTAATGAGCCGGAAAGGTGTTAGTTTGGAAATCTAATTTTGATTAATGAATTTCTGTATGCTTCGATTTTAGTAAATAAATTTTTCATAAGAAAGATTTCATTTCGATCTTATTCTTAAATGAAGTAGATGTGAAAAATGTGATACGAGCGCCTGGAGTCACGCAACCAGTATAACTCCTGTGTCCACATTACTATCAAGCGTACAGGGATAATGATAACAGCTCAGATTTTTTCTACGTATGTATGTACAATATATAAACTATTTTCTGGCATTTTAATTAATTATCGGTTGAATTCTCAGTACAAAATGGACTCATAGAACCTAAAATTTCAGTTAATTTAGGACAAACCAGTAGGAAGTGAATAGAAAAACTTTGGAAGTCATAATATTCATAAATGATGAACAACTGTGTAAAGTATTACATACCAAAAAATTAAAACTGGAACATTAATTTTTAAAATAGCAATGCTATGAAATGAATTCGTTTGGCCGTGTGTCCTATATTTTATACTTTTTTTACACATTAACATTTTATTCAGATAGTACCCTGGTGGACAATCTTTTACAAAAAAGTAAAAAAAAGTAAAACCATTTTTACAGAAATCTACAAATAAATACAATGAATTACAACAAAAACTACAGGAAAGTACAACTTTTTTCTATTATTATGATGAATTTTGGACTTTTTTGTATTTTAGTTTATGATGTATTTTATTGTAGTTTTCTGTAACCTTGTAGATTTTTACAACAAAGTAAAAAAAAACAATATTACTAAATAGTTATACAAATTTTTGATTATAGGAACTTATACTTTATTGGTAATTTTTCACTTTCCTACAAAAAAAATATAAGAAAAAACTAGCTGCTTGTATTTAATTGTATTTTTTGTTCTATTTTATACATTTTATTACAAAAAGTACATATTTTAACAAAAAATCATAGTTGTAGAAATGTTTTATACTTTCTTGTAAAAAAATTGTCCACCCAAGTACTCGTTCGAAACGAACATTTTACGCCTTTTTGATCAGTTTTGGAAGAACATTGTGCATAAATTCATGAAAAAATAATCTAAAACTGTTATCAGCTTCAAACTGTGATGTACCTAACATTTTTTTTGTCATGGACAAAAAAACTGCGAATAATTTTATTTGAGTATGCAAAAAAATTACTTTGATATCCCAGCCTAACCTGTCAACAATGTATTCACTTCGTACCGAATTACACTTCTCATAAAAATCCGTCAAATATGTTTTCGATTAAATTTAAGATAATTAATCTGTAGACAATTTTGAAGTCACGAGTTAGAAGAATTGAAGGAACCAGTGAAAGAATAGTGAAAGCAATTTAAGTCCTTAAAAAATGATAATCTTTCAGCGAAAGAATTATAAAACTTGTTTTTAATATTGCTATTCATAAAAAATACTACAGAACTTTTGCTTTAAAACCCAGTCACTTTTTCCATTATTCAGTTTGTACTGGTATCCACCTCGTACTGGTTTCCCTATAGTATGATATTCATTAAACTTTGCGTAATACAAAATTTTTAACTTAGCGAGTATTTTCATAATTAAAAGATTATATTTTAAGACTCACAGTTGAAAAAAAACTGATGAATTGCGTAATCGTAAATCTCCAACCTTTTATTTTTTCCTGAAATATATTACAGATGTATTATATGTGTATTTGAACGTTGATCCGAATTCAAATATACGCATAATAAAATGCAAATTTTTCTATGCAAAACTCGGTCGACCGCTGGGGCCGAGTTGACCTATGGGAGTGCACAATGTTCATGTTCGAATCTCCGAACGCGAATGAAGGACAATATTTGACGAAATAGCAAAAGACATGTTTGAAATTAATCTTTAAAAGTAATAGAAGTCATTTTTGAGCCACATTTTCGATAAAATCAGAATACAGGATGAAAGTTCTTAAAATTTATTAAAATATTAAAACTATATATAAAAATCTAACATTCATTCATTCTGTCCACAATACAAAAATAAATAATTTGTAGAACGGGGTCAAAAGTGCCAAAATTTACAATCAGAAAAAAGGTTTGGTTGGTTCAACAAAAATTTGTTTGGATCAAACAAATAAATAAATTGCTATATGGTCAATCAAATGCTTGGTTGATTCAACCAAATTTTTTGGTTAATAAAGTTTGGTTGATTGTAATCAATATTTTGGTTGATTGTAATAAATATTTTGGTTAATCCAACCAAATATTTTGGTTGATCCAAACAAAATATTTTGGTTGCTTCGTTCAATCAAAATGTATCTAGATCTCGACTTTCAAAAAATTGTATTCTAGGACAAAAGCTTTTGATTAAAAACTGTTGAAAAAAAAACCGAACTTTCACCCAATTTGAAAGAAAGGCTTTTTCCATACATTTGTGTGAGTTTCTTTCATCACTTATGAATTTCGAGATTAGATTGCCTGCACCGGTGTGGACCCTAAGAACTAAAGGTTGTACTTATGCGTTCAAAATGTTCTGCATACTGTTTCAGGCCCCAGTTTTTTAAAAACGTTGACATTGTTAGTGTGGTAAGTATCACTAATTTTTTTACTAATTCGCGACACGACGCACGATGAGAAACTTTTCGACACGCAAACTGGTCATCGGCGTGGGCTGACATCATCTGTTTCGGGATGTTTAGTGTAGTTAATGGAAGTATTTGGTAGAATCAACCAAATTATTTCGTTACTTCAACCAAATAATTTTATAATAAAAAATATATTCCGCTCAACACATTTATTTGTTTGAATCAAATAAACATGCTCAACTAAATAATTCCTTTGAATTGACTAAATTAATTCGTTGTGTTTCTTAAAAATAACCAAAGGTTTATTTGCGCTGACCAAATTTTTTAGTTTCAACAAACAAATTGGGTTGAACAAACTGTTTTGTTGAATCAATTCAATCTTTTCCCTGAGAGTACTTTTCGTAACACTGTGTCCAAACGGAATTAGGTATTGCCTTCATTTTTGCCTTGAAATACATGTAAGACATTAGAGTTCCAAATTATAATCATAATAAATTTAAATGCATTCCATCTATTATGTTATGTATTTTTTTCTAACCGCTGTCTAATGGTACTTCTTGCCCCACACATGGGGCGAAAAGTTCATAGCGGTGGGGAAAAAAGTAGCTAACATAAATAAAACAAAATGTTTTATTTCAAATTGCACAGAAGGAACTCACAGTACATATAGAAACAAAACAATATAAGTGCAGTTTATACAACTGATATACTTAGAGACTTATTCATCGTAACTTTCGCAATTAATACAGACGAAAATGTTGTATTGCCAGTTGACAACATACTTTTCATGAGCCCAGTTTCTGCATACGTGACACGTTAGAAGCCTGGGATGCTTTCAGAATAAGCTTCACAACAGGCAGACGATAATCAATTTTTTTTTGACAGCCAGTGATTGTGAAATAGCCTAATGCCATACAAACTCTGGGGTAGAAAGTTCCACTTGGCACTTTTTACATCCACACATTCCCATTATTTACAATCAACATTTCTGAAACAACACAAAATAATTTGAACAGTAAGCTATCTGCACTATAAGAATACATAATTACGCATGTAATTACACCTACTTAATGGTAGTGGCACGTAAGAATAAGTGTTGTTACCAAAAAGAAACGGTGGCGATAGAACTACTTTCTGCAGAAAAAAAACCACTTATCATTAGCCACGATCTCAAAAACAGCTTTTAGTGTCTGCCATCGGCTATCAGGAGTTTATGGTGATTCAACCGATCGACGGAAAATGTCAGGTCGAGTAACAATTTTTTTTTTTTTTTGTGTTATCGTATGTGGCACTTTTTCCCGCGGTACTTTTGACCCCGCTCTACCCCACAAGTCAGTTTGACATCTTATGAAATTATCTTCAACGCGAAGTTGCTCCACTTGCATGGAAATGCTCTATCATAGATTTTCATGTTGTTCATTTTGGACTTTAGGGGAAACCACTCTACAGTATAGATAGGAAAAAATTCAAAATTTAACTGCATCAGTTTCTACAAATAAAGAAAATTTTTCTTTTTGAAATAAAGCTTACACATTCAATATAATATTTTTATAGAAAAAAAAATATCACGAAATTAGTCAATTAGCTGTATTAAACATTTTTACTAGACCTGGGCAAGGGTACGATTTTGACACCTCTGTCCATCAATACTTAATCGTTTCTGGTATTGCTCCTGAGCATGACAGAAAACTCATTTCTCAATAATTATAATGTATCATTAGTATACTTACAGTTAAAATCAGTTTATTGAGTAAGTAATAGTTGAAACTATGATTATTTTACAAAAATCACAAAAGCTTAAATTATTGAATTTTGTTTTTCTCTGATATGCCATGATATTGGTACGATTGGTACGAGAAGAATTTTTACATACCTTAATCTTAAAAATGATATCTTTTCCGAAAGACTCCTTAAAACACAACTAAAATTTATGTGCTTTTTAATGACTAATAATTGACACGATTTTCTTAGTTTATTATTTACAATAACTTAAATTTAAAAACTTTGCGAATCAAAATAAACAAATAAATGGAACCTTAAACTTAAAACAACTGCGAGACAATCGCAGAGCTGCCAATTTTGACAGCAACTGTTTTCGCAATTTTGCGATTTTCTACTGTTGGTTATCTATACTGTTGGAAAGTGTAATGTCGCATAAAAGGTCCTCAAATATTTATAAATATTAAAGAAAGAACGCTTTATATCAATAAATATTGTTGATTAAACTTCAAGCTTTCAGCCTAATGTATAAATATGCCATAGAAATATTTCATTAAGGTAAAAAGTATGAATAAAGAAGAGGCAAAAATTTTTTTCAGGTTGAAAATTAATTTTTTGCATTCACACATTAATTAATTATAAAATTTCAATGAAACTTCCTCAGAAAATATAGTATCCTTGATGAAATGTTTTACTAACAAAAATAATGAACATTTTTTGTCAGTTTTCGGGTTAATTAAGATTATTTACTGTAAATCATTATCTACTGTGGGGTGATTTTCCCTACATTAGATTCAAATTATTGAATTTTAAAAATCGTGATGCACAAGTTGAAAATTAGTTATTTTTAACGACTTAGTTTCAAGATCCTAATGTAAGAATGCTTCAATTTTAATCGAAGTTTGGAATTGTTTAATTTTTAACGCTTCAAGTTTGAATTAATTAATTTTCTAAGTTTACAATGAGAAAGCATATAACTTTCAAAGTTTTTCAAATAATTCAACTTTAAAGGTTCACGATATTTAAATTTCCTAATTCCAGAATTCTAAAACAGTTTAATTTTTGCGGCCTTGAAACTATAGTTTTTTTATGGACGTATATTATATTTTAAATTAAATAATTTCATATAATACAAATTTAGCCTTTTTAATTTTAAACCACAAATTTTTACAATACAAATTTAAAAATTGTTCAGATTCATACGCTCAATTTGTAATGCCTTAATAAACGATTTTTGAAAGATAAGTATGATGTACAACAGAAAGTAAAATTAAAATTTCGACAAAATTGCAAACTGATGTACTGAAATACTATTTTTTTAAATGCATGTGAATTGTGTACTATTTTAAACAAGAAATGAAGAAAGAATAGAAATATATCCTTCTTTCCCGTGCTGAAATTTCAGAGTGGCCCTGGTCGGGGCCAGATCTGGCAAAATCTGGCCCCAAGCGGGTATCCCATTTAGGGCCAGACGCGAAATGAAACGCCTAATCCGGTCAGGGCCTGACTGAGGTAATAAGGAAGACCCGATCTGGCCCTGAACAGGCCCATTCTAATTTTTATTTATAAGAATATTATTAAAATATAATTTATTTAATAAGGAAGTAAACAATTAATTAAGAATGTTAAACATTATATAAATATTTTGAAAAATATTCTGAAACTTGTCGTTAGATTCATGTATTTTGTTGAAAATTCATCTTTTTTGATAGAACATTAATCTTCTTGGTCGGAAATTTATCCTTTTTGGTTAAAAATGTAAGAATTTTGTTGAAAATTGGTACTTATGCTCAAAGTTAATTTTTATCAGAGTTTTTATCTGAAAATTTAACTATTCCATTTTCAGTTTATGAGATAAAAATTCGACTATTTCGTAGGAAATTTAAGAATTTGGTTGAAAAGTCGTCTTTTTGCGTAGAAAATTAATCTTGTTTGTTGAAATTTTAACTTATTGGTTGAAAATTCAACGATTTGGTAGAAAATTCATATTCTTTGTTAAAAATTCGTCTTTCTGGGTAGAAAATTATTCTTGTTTGTTGAAAGTTCAACTTTTTGGTTGATAATTTAACTATCTTGTTAAAAATTCATATATTTCGTTGAAAAGTCATATCCTTGTGGGTATAAAATTATTCTTCTTTGTTGAAAGTTCAACTTTTTGGTTGATAATACAACTATCTTGTTAAAAAATTATCTTTTTTATTGAAAATGATCTTTTCTGGTAAAGATTTATTTAATTATTTTAAAGTCACTGTTTTCTATAATATTAGACTTTTCAGCTTAAAAACTTTACTCTTTTGTTGAAAAATCAGCTTTCATTGTAGAAAAGTAAGCTTTTTTAGATGTAAGTAAACTTTTTTGATCAAGAACCAACTGCTTTCTACAAAATTTGTTCTTCTTCTTGAAAATTCTAATATTTGATTGAAAAATTTTTTGCCACGTGGAGCAAAGTATAAAAAAGTGAGGTTATAATGCCAAAAAGTTGTCGACGCTTTCTCAAAGTTCACTGCCGGAAATCTTAGAGAGCTGGATAATTCTAGTTTGATATGAACACCTCACCCCGGTCTAAAAACTTTGCGTAAATGATTAACGAGGTGAATTGAGAATCACTTAAAGCGATTTATCCACATGACTTTACCGGTTTATCTGTTTATTGTTCGTCACTTTTACAAAGTTGTCTTCCTTTCGTCCGTTCCTTGCCAAATAATCGAACGGAAGACTAATCGAATACATTCGAGATTAGCGCGGCAAATGCAAATATAAATAAGTATAGATAAACTCTAAACAGATTTAAAAAATACCTACAATAATTAATACTAACTTGATAATTTTATATTTATTAACTAATTTAATGCGTCCGTAAACATATATTTTTAGAGATTTTGTTCAAATTAATTTACGCATTTTTTAGTTTTTTCTCGTTTCTTATATTCTTTGCATATGAGAAGTTAATTTTAACTACTTAACTTTAGGTTAGTCACTGAAATGAAAATTATTTAAATATTCACTAATTAAGACAGGGAGTAATTTTAAATTTAATTAATTCTCATTTTTAATCTAACTATGAATTAACAGAGGGTAGCCCGATGCGGCCCCGACCAGGACCACAACAGTAGCCATGATCAGGGCCGCATTGGGCTAACCCGATCGGGGCCACGTCGGGAATCAGGATCAAATTGGCCAATTTCTCCACGGGTTGGCATTGAATTTTCCGCATTTATCGTTATTTCACTGCTGTCTCCCTAAATAAATTCAAAAAAATACTGGTAAACAAACACGTGCGCTAGGCGCGCGATTGTTGGATTTTTCCATATTTTAAGTGCTAAATTGTATTGCACTAAAAATATGTATTTTTATTAAATTAAGCACTTTACTTACAATTTCTAATACTTAAAATATACACTGAAAAAAAAACTAGTAATGGTTTACTAGGATTTTACTAGTCTGCATTGTTCGTACAGCGGATTACTGTGCACAACTAGTTAAACTGACTATAGAAATTTATGTTAGAGTAACCAGTGAAACTGGTAATTTCAACTTGTTTGACTGTTATTTTTAACAATATTTATCGTAAGTTTAACAAAGAGAAAATAGTAGAATGAACTTGACTGTTTTGGTACACAAGACCTTTTTTTGAACAGTTCAATTAACCACAGGTTAATGCCAATTTAACCGTTCAAAATAGAAAAATTGAGAAAGATTTATAGTTACACTAACTAGTTTCATTTTCTTCGGTGACTATAATTTATGTAGTTAAATGAACCATGTTTGCATACTAAAAAAAAGCCACTCCGAAAAATATTTGTTTAAATGAAGCTGCCGTGTTCAATATTTGTCATGGACGAAGCAACGAAAAAGTCAATTTTTTAAATATGAAAAATACTCAAAAGGTATAATCGAAATAGTATGTTGCATTACAAGGGATGAAACATAGCGATTGCAACGAGTGTGAAGTTTGCTGCCCGAGCGAAGCGAGGGTTGCATTCACACGAGTGAAAGCTTGTGCGTAATCCATCAATTCCCACTCTTCTAACTTTTTTAGTATTATCGATGCCATGTTTAACACGAAAAAAACGATCTTCGCTAATGTTCGCCAACGTTGCTAACTTGCTGGTTACGGAAGATCATCATGACGACGCGAGGAGCACATGGCGAGCAGGAAGCAGGATTTACTTCCAGACTCAAATGAGTATCTATTTCCGGATGTACAATTTGAAATCCTTTAAGTAATTTCAGCGCGAAAATTCAAAACCATCTAAATTCATTGGAATTTTCAAAATATAATTTAAAATATATAAAACTCGTGTATAATTTTCAGTAAACTTATATATATTTACACTGTAAATAATATTTTTTGTATTTTACCCACTGTGTTTTTGTATAATTATACCAAAATAAAGATTATATTTTTATTTTCTCAAGATTTTGTAAATTTTCCTTTTTCAGAGAGGTAATAATCGGATCTAGTTTGAAATAGGTAAATTTACAAAAACTTGTGAAAATACAAACATAACCTGTAAAACATTTACATTTAAAGTCACGTTTTTATACAAAATTTTATTTGCAAATTTGTATAATTATACCCCGCTTTATACGAACTACTTTTACAAGTTTTGGTATAATTATATAAAAACAGTGAGTATAAAATACAAAAAATATTCTTTACAGTGTATACATATAGAACATCCTATAACCTCTATATTTCCACCTGTCTCAAGAATACTATAACATCATAGAGTTTTTTATAACTTCGAATCCGCATATAGAAAATTAATACATATATGATATACAAATTTGAGTAAATGATATATTCCAGAAGTCATTTATTTCATCAGAATGGGTTATTTTATCATATTATGTCTTGCATGCAATGATATATTTATTCGTTTTTATATTCACCTTATACATATCTTTGTGTATATGAATTTGCATGAAATGTATTTTAGATTCATATTAATTCATTGTAATTAAATACTATTAGTAACCATCAACAACGTTAGCTTTACTACTTTTTATTTAACCAAGTTTAATTAGCACAGGTTACTAAGCCATAATGTTATTTTTACTGGACAAATTTTACTAGGTTTGACTAGTTAACTTCACTTTGCACATGCAGTTATTGTTACCAAAAAACTGGTAAAGTTGACTGTAAATGATTTAACTAGTGGAAAATAGTTATTTGCGTAACAATCATTTTTTTCAGTGTAGCAATCTATCAGAAAGTGGCTAGTAACGGTTATCTTATGGCTAGAAATTTTATAAAAACAATACAAATAAATATTTGTTTGTCCTACAATAGTTATGCCTGAGTGTTAAATAAGGGTTTGAGCCTTTTGAAACCTTTCAATGTTTTAAGGCATGCCCTGACATATTTCGAACCCATTAAAATGCTTTAAATCTCTCAAAATTTCTTCTCAAATCGATTAAAGTTCGGAGATATTTGGTAAAAGTCTTTGAATTCTGTACAGTGTCCCTAGAAATTACTTGAAATTGCTGAAAAGTGTCTACATTCCTTGAAATCTCATAACATTCTTTGCAACATGTTAAATTGATTTAAAATTCTTTGAAATCCTTTGAAATTCCTCGAAATCTCTTGAAATATATGAAAATCATTTGAAATAATCATAAATCCCTTGAAATACTTCGAAATACTTTGCAAAACGTTCACATTTTTTTGAACTTTTCAAAACCCAAAGATATCTTCTGAAATTTTTTGAAATCTTTAGTAATTTTTGAAATCTTAATACCTGGTGTATACTCAAATTTTGAGTGATCAACTCGTTGGTATTAAAGAATTAACGGCATTGAATAATTTTTATTATTTAATGAAATTAAGTTTTATTCTTTTATTTAGTAATTAGTATTTAGTATTTACTATTCAAGTAGATAATTCAAGATCTGTATTTATAAGAACAATTAAATATTTGGCCACCATAACAAGACATAAACGCTAACATAACATAATAAGAAATTGTAAATCTTTGACATTTAATAATTTCTTTTTAAAATAGGATATGATGCCTTTCTTACAACAGAAACTTTTTAAAAATATTGAAACAACTAAAACGTGGGCTTTCAGAGAATCTTCTTTTCATATTTTAAAAATTCGAAGAAAAAATACGGATGATTTTTTGCAAAGCCTCACCTTTTTTATTTTTTGCAATATTTAGAAAAAAACGTCTGCTCGTATAAGAAAGACATTCTATCAGTAGAACTCAACAGAATCCGTAAAGAAAAATCGAATATCTGAAATAGGTCAAAAACTATAGAATTTTAAAGCAAAAATTTTGGATTTTTTGAAAAATGGATGCAAGATTAAAATATTCGTAACTTTGTAGACAAACTTTTGTTCACAAATCAGAAATATATATGTCGCCTTATTTCCTCTTCTAAAAACAACATATTTTGTCGCTGAGATATTTTGCGACTTGTAGTGCAATTATTATTTGGCATAGCAGGATTTATTCTGATTGTTAAAATATTTCGTTTGACTGATGAACTTTTTGAAAAAACTAGTTTCATTAAAAGAAAAAGAAATTCTGCCCAAATTTTGTGATTTAGAATTAATAATAGTGTAAAACCAAAATTTTTTACAGATTATTAATGTAAAATTCTTTATTGAATTACATAAATAAGTAAAAAACTATCTGAAACTTTTGGGAATGTAAAATGACGTATTAAAAATGATATCAAATAAAAGTAACGCCAAGGATAAAAATGGATGTTCAAAGTATAGGATAGTACCGCCAAACATACAGAAGTTAACACAAAAAATTTATTATCTTTTTGAGATATTAGGCCTAAATATATTTTTATGTTAAGCTGAAACATCCAAGATGTTAAACTCTTGAGAGTAAAACACGTCAGACCTCTGTCGGCCGCTTGATGAAGCTTATAGTTAATACCGTTCGATGTCATTTCGTGTCGTATATATGTGACTTTGTTGAAAAATGATGATTACCAATATTTTGTCCACAAATATTGATAATCCACTAAATTGTTCTGATAGAGTAAAATGTTTGATGCAAGTGCTGTTTCTTCTTCAAAAAATTCTTCGAAGTAAGAATGCTCTACATTGCATCACAGTAAATCCCAGGGATATTTTTCATCTGAAGCTGAATAAAAACTTTCCAAACAATTGATAACTAAAATTATTTGAAGTCAGATAATTGTAGTTTTCAATTGTTTGCAACGTTTTTATCCAACTTTAGATAAAAGATATCTCTGGGTTTACTGTGATATCTTTAATATTCACAAAGAATAACCTTTAAAATCTATATGGCTGTCCTATAGTTAAACATTAAATATGTTTACCTGAAACATGAAGATGTTCAGGGTAAACATCCATTTTCCTCCGTGTAACATCATTTTTTTAAATAGGAAAATGAAGACTTGGTAAAAAAAATATTTTGACAAAAAAGCATAGCTTTGTTTCTGATATTGTGATTATGCAAACTTTTCTATATAAAAATCCCTTTGAGACTTTCTGGTGGACGTCGAGCACTCGTAAGGTATCCCCGGGTGACGAGAATGTAGAAAATGTACTGTAGTACTTACTGAACGTAAAGGTACTTTGCACTCTATGAGAGACCAACTAGAGCAGTCATAACATAAGGTATGTACATACATCCCATCTGTCAGGAAGTCCTAACTCTGCATTCCCGTTGAACTTTTTTTGATGCACATTCGCAGAATGTCGCGAGCTTCTGCTTAATTTTAAACCCCATAGATGTTCCTTGAAATTTGCGCCAAGGGCGCTTAGAGAGAGAAAAGCTTCTCTTCCTGCTTTTGCCAAAGCTTCAACCCCTGTACGACAGTTTTGAATTCGCACAAACCTTGCAGGGTGTGGCACTGTGGCAGTGCCAGGACTCTTGCATTACTATTATTAACCCGACGTGACGCGACGCGACGCGTTAATTAATTAAACACGGACAGCGAGCGTGACGATCCTATAGAGTTGACGAAATTAAAAGCTCGCACATGCGACATTCGTATGATTACGCTGACCGAGAAAAGACCTGTGTACTGTGCGAGCAGCCGAGCACAGGTATTATAAAAAATGCATGCTATATATGAGAGATGTGAAGGAAAATTAACAAATGTTTGTCACCAGCAAAGTGCACTCTGAGAAATTATTATTCAATTTCAATTCAAATGCTCAACCGTTTTCTGCTTTTCAAGTATGGAAATTTTACGTCTGAGTTAATTGAAAGTGGGTTCACTCGTCATCATTTATATTAAAGTATCTCCATTTTCATTAATGTGGGACTCATATCGGAAAGTTTAAATGAGAAAAATTGAGCAAAAGCTTAATAAAAGTGAATTATAGCTTTTTACCACTCATAATACACTTGATTTTTTAAGAAGAAAATTAGAAGCACAATATCGTCAAGTCAATCTGTGCAAAACTTCTATTCTTGAACAAAAAGACTCAGAAACATTATGAAACCAAAAATCAGTTATTTTGAAAAAAAACATATTCGAAAAGCTCAATATATGAAAAAGAATTGCATAGAAAGGCCTCAAAATATGTTTCCAAACAACGTTTTAATCGGCTCATTAGAGACAAGTATATAACTAGAGGAAAAAAGAGGGAGAGAATTGGGAAAGAGACAACCAAGCCATCCTCACTCTCATTACCTTTCTCTTACTCCGTCTTTTTTATACTACTTTTGGGAACCAACATGTTTCGAGACCTTTTAGATCTCCTCATCAGGGTATAATTTTATAGGATACTACGAAAACATTTATCTATTTTATGCTTAATATTAGTAATGTATGTTCATATGAGACTGAAATTTCTTGTCATAATGTTATTTACATTATTTTAATTTTTTCCTCTTGGACGAATTTTAAACTTTAAATTTTCGGTATACGTGTCAATCCGTAATATTTCGGAAATCTTTTATGCTAATTAATATTTGTCTTGATTGAGAATGAACAGAAACTTATAATTTTAAAAGGTTTCCTATAAAAATTTGATAAAACTATCAAAAGCTTTGTTATATTTTGAAAGGTCTTTTTACATTCTCATTCTAATGAGAAGGTATTGGTTTTATGTAAAATTTGACATAGTCGGTTTTCATCAAATCTCCACGTTTTGAGACCTCCTGAGTCAGAAAAAAACGATTTTTACGAAGGTGTCTGTCTGTCTGTAGTCTGTCTGTCTGTCTGTCTGTCTGTAGCCACGATAACTTTCGAAAAAATGATCAGATTTGATTGAGCTTTGGCACACTTTTTTATGGTCGAAAAATAGAGAACGAGTTCGTTAACCAGCTATTTTGGAGGAAAATCCAAAAAGTGAGCACATTTTGAACATTTTTGAGACCACTTTTTTTGAAGATTTGAAAATTCTATGTACGGTTGTTAGTAGTACGCAAAATGACGAACAAAATATTCTTATGACTTTTTGTGATAAAAAAAAAATTACTGGAGTTATAGCATTTTCAAAATTCCAAAAAACAAACGAAAATGAACATTTTAAGCCGAAAAACGCACGATATGAAAAAAGTCAAGAGGACAAAAACGTTGATTCCTGAACACCCTATAATATTTTCATAACAACTTTTTGAATTTTTTGAAAAATAAAAAATTCAAATTTTGATCGCACAAAAAATTAATGAAAAATCAAAAAAGCCATTTTGCTGTCAAACTATGCAAGATACCAGAAAAGATCATCTCACCAAAATTGTGCACCTAAAAAAGATCTACAAATTTCTTTTCATTCACTTTTTGATATGACGCGTAGTTTTTGTTTTATTCGTAAAA
>CAKNYM010044426.1:12212-38045 GCA_932195095.1 Andricus curvator | reverse complement strand
AAATTTGATTTTTCTATTTTCAATGCTGTTTTTTACGAATAAAACAAAAACTACGCGTCATATCAAAAAGTGAGTCATTAGAAATTTGTAAATCTTTTTTAGGTGCACAATTTTGGTTGAATGATCTTTTCTCGTATCTTGCATAGTTTGACAGCAAAATGGAATTTTTGATTTTTCATCATTTCTTTGTGCGATCAAAATTTGAATTTTTTATTTTTCAAAAAATTCAAAAAACTGTTATAAAAATATTATGGGGTGTTCAAAAAGCAACGTTTTTCTCCTCTTGACTTTTTTTCATATCGTGCATTTTTCGGCCTAAAATGTTCATTTTCATTTGTTTTTTGGAATTTTTAAAATGCTATAACTCCAGTAATTTTTTTTTTATCACGAAAAGTCATTAGGATATTTTGTTCGTCATTTTGCGTACTACTAATAACCGTACATAGAATTTTCAAATCTTCAAAAAAATTGGTCTCAAAAATTTTCAAAATGTGCTCACTTTTTGAATTTTTATCCAAAATAGCTGGTTAACGAACTCATTCTTTATTTTTAGGCCATAAAAAAGTGTGCCAAAGCTTAATCAAATCTGATCATTTTTTCGAAAGTTATCGTGGCTACAGACAGACAGACAGACAGACTACAGACAGACAGACACCTTGGTAAAAATCGTTTTTTCTGACACAGGAGGTCTTCAACCAAATGCAAAAAAAAGTGTTTTTTCGTAATTTAATTTATGATATACGACAAGAAAAAAGTGAAAGTTTTAATGATATATCGACGCCTCCATTCAATAAGAGACTATGTGCTGACAGCGCTCTGTATGAGACTATTCCCTATGCTTATACACAGCGCATAGTCTCATACACGGCGCTGTCAGCACATAGACTCATATTGAATGGAGGCGTCGTATTATGAAAATTGCAACATCACCCAAATTCTTCGAAAAGCATTAAAGTATTACACGTGAAGTTCTATGAAATCTAATATTTTCTGAAATATAAAATTGTAAAATTCCTTGGAATCCTTTAAAAAGCCCAGTATAATGAAATTTATTAAATAATATTAGTGGTCCGTTGCCAGATTATAATCGTGCACATAAAAAGAAAGAAGACAATTAACCTAAATCTGAAAAGGGATACTCGTGTCAAAATGATGAAAAGTTAATGTATTGTAACAGAATTGTTACCACAAGATCGGACTTGGTACGGCCCTGTATAAAGGGGTTGTAGCACAGTGGTTCGAATGGTACAAAAAGGTGATCGAAAATCGAAATATCCAAATTACATTGTTTAGGTTGCTGGTTTTAAGAATGTCATGAAAATTAAAAAATTAAAAATGGCAAATCTAATACGCTCGCCAAATTAAAACCCGTTAACGCCGAGAACGCCCCTTTGGGTACATCACTCTTTCTGCAATTATAACTCATGCAATTCAAGGTATACAAAGTTGAGAGACACATATTTTTGAAGCTTAAGATCTCTTCTGTCCGATGTTCGGCATGAAAATGTGATAAAATGTTGTTAATTATGGAAAAATATTGTTTAAACAAAAAAACACGATTTTTTGTAATTTTTTTTTTATAAAATCGAGTTTTCCGAATGGTTCCCAGTGTGCAATCTACTTGGAACCTCAATAACCGGTGGAATAAATGCCTAAGCTTTCAGAATACATGGTTCCGAGATCAATTTTTTATCTTGGTGTGTTCAAAATAGCTCGTTAATGACAAAATTTTTGCGAAGACATTCATGAATTTTTTTCTCAAAAATTATGATCTTTTCGAGAAAGTGCGAGAGGAGAAAAAGTTCTTAGAATCACTCAAAGAATACGTGAGAATTTTTTCAGGAAGTTTTAAATTATTTTTTTGATTTTGCAATTTGTCAATTTTTGAAAAATTAAAAAATTGCTCCAAAAATTCTAAAAAAATTCAGGTGAATTTTTTGTTCGATTCTAACAAATTTTTATGCTTGATAATTTTTGCTATAAGCTCATGGTTCTCAAGAAAAAAATGCTCAAAAGTCATCATTCTTGATCACATACCATCAGAACCATGAGCTTATAGCAAAAATTTTCAAGAATAAAAAGTTGTTAGAATCAAACAAAGAATTCACGTGGATTTTTTTAGAATTTTTGGAGCAATTTTTTAATTTGTCAAAAATTGACAAATTGCAAAATCAAAAAAATAATTTAAAACTTTCTGGAAATATTCTCAGGTATTCTTTGAGTGATTCTAAGAACTTTTTCTCCTCTTGCACTTTCTCGAAAAGATCATACTTTTTGAGAAAAAAATTCATGAATGTCTTCGCAAAAATTTTGTCATTAACGAGCCATTTTGAACACACTAAGATAAAAAATTGATCTCGGAACCACGTATTCTGAAAGCTTAGGCATTTATTCCACCGGTTATTGAGGTTCCAAGTAGATTTCACACTGGGAACCATTAGGAAAACTCGATTTTATAAAAAAAAAATTAGAAAAAATCGTGTTTTTTTTGTTTAAACAATATTTTTCCATAATTAACAACATTTTATCACATTTTCATGCCCACCATCGGAAAGAAGAGATCTTAAGCTTCAAAAATATGTCTCTCTCAATTTTTTATACCTTGAATTGCATGAGTTATAATTGCAAAAAGAGTGGTGTACCCAAAGGGGCATTCTCGGCGTTAACGGGTTAAAAAAAAAGAACTCCTATAAGTGCCTGAAATTTGTTATATAATAGTTTTTCAAGTTACTGATTTCAAACTTCTAATTCAGTGGTAATTTGTTGTATCAAGTGCAAGGTGAGCGTGTATTGTATGTACACCAGAGACTCGCTATTTGAAAGCGCGATCGGACGCGTTATATGAATTCCTAGAATTGCTGGTCCCAGCAGTTTCTCAGGGGGAAGGGCGAGAGACGGTTGCGACTCCGCCTCTGAAGGGACGCATGCACTATAGTCTATACTACTCAGTCAAGTAGATTGCGCAATATTATGGAAACGGTTCAGGCTGCCCTGCCTGTTTACGTTTCGCTGTACGCGTTATATGAACAAGGCTATTTTCAGGCAACCCCCGAGATTGTTCATCTATCGAGTCTCTGGTGTATGTATGTATACCATTAAGCCATTTCCCTTTCAGGGTAGGCGTGACACTACCCAATTCGGGTAGTGTTTCTAGGTGGATAGTTTTCTTGTAGTTATAGTCATACATATTGTCGTATATATATACGACAATATGTCTTACCATCATTACCCATTCAGGCTACAATTAAAAATATATTTTTAAATAATATTGAGAATTATTTTATAGGTTTCAAGAGAAACAGTGCCAAAATTGTAAATATTATGGCTTATGTAATCCTCACTGAAAAAAATAGTTGGTTGGGACAACTAATAAAGTAGTAGGGCCAACTACTTTAGTTTGTAAAATATGCCGCTGCTATTTAACTGGTTGGGGCTACTACTTTTATTCGCAAGATTGGTAGTAGTTGTCCTTACTACTTTACTTGTTGTCGCGACAACTTTCGATGGTACATACTATTTTCAGGTAGTAAGCCTGACCACTTTAATTAGTACGTCTTACTATTAAATTAGTTAGTCTTACAAATAAGTTAGTTGATCTCACTACTTAAAGTAGTAATCCTTACTATTACAATTAGTAAGTTTTACTATTTAAAATAGTAGTCCTTACTATTTAAATTAGTAGTCCTTACTATTAAAACTAGAAAATTGTACTAAATATTAAAATGACTGACTCGTGGACTATTGAGAAGTTAGTACTTCTCAATACTGAAATTATAGTAAATTTTACTATAATTTCTCTATAGTGGACACCAGAGCGTCCTCAGGACTTCATATAGAGACCAGATCCTGATAAGACGTCATGTCGAAATACAACTACATGCTCATTGGCATGTTAATGAAAAACCACTGTAATTTCGATACACAAGAACTCCAATATCAGGCCAGTTTCTGAGGTTGCCTCGCAGAGCCGTGGCACTAAATTCTTCGTTGGATGAATGGTGCGGTGTGGACACGCATTGCTGACACTGCTTCTTCGCTGAGAAACTGCGTGGGCCAGCAGTTCTAGGAACAACTAAATCAGTCTGCCTTATATTGGAGTTCCTGTGTATTTAAAAGTGCAGACTTGCAGCAGTAGTAAGTCTATTAGAAAATTTAGATCGATGCGATAATCTTCACGGTCTTCACTACTGCACAATTCACAAAAAGGTTAAGATGGAAATGGCGACGATCGAGAACATGACGCGATATTTCGGGGCGCATGTTGGCAGCACTGCTCAGGTTTCAGTTCTGCCAATGTCGCCAAGGAGGGAAACTTGTAACTGTTACTACTTTTATTTGTTGGAAAATAAATTGGTGGTAAATGTGACTACTTTATTTGTTGTCACTAGAATTACTATCGCTACTAATATAACCTACGTAGGATTACTCACGGCGACTTGTTGCCGCAGTAAACTGGCTAGTTACTTTTACCATCGAAGTGCTTGTCGCATCTAATACCATCTCTACTAATAAAGAGCTTCTTGTCACAACTAACCATTTTTTTCAGTGGCTCACTCACAATAGCCGTTGGACACAATACTACCAAAATTTGACTCCCTTGGAAATACATAGGTTCAGAAGAATGACTTCTACTGCATCGAACAAAAAATGTTGTTATTTTTAATGTATATGTTCCGTCGTAACAATTATATATCTGTATACCGTGTAACCTTTACATCTTTCTGTAAATTCTTATTTTTTGTAGATTTGTACAATTCTCACGTTCAGCATGTACAAATGTTTAGCAGATTTAATTTAGTATTAAGGAAGTGAGTTTTTGCCTGTATAGTCAAATATTTCGTGCTTTCAACCACTTGAAAACTTTCTACTTTAGTATTTATTTGTACTGTCAGAAGATTCTAGATATTTCGGGTCTTTTGTTGTATATACGTTTTGATGGCTGAAGATTTCTAAATTACGTCCTTCCTGCAAGGCATCTGTAAGTTTATCCTAAGTAATCTTGTTCAAGCACGTACCGATAGTTTGTCAGACCTAAACGCAATAACCATTGTACCCCCAGTTAACCGGTTTGCAGCTTCCCCGGTATTGTCTATCGCCGTCTCTAATTGTCCAGGGTTGCTATGGTCAAAAACCATTTTCCAAGTTTCAAATTTACCTGCATTTTCTGGCAACATTGGAATTCACAGATTTAGGCAAATGTACTCATCTCTCTGCACCGACACCTCAGTCTTGAACTACCCTCCGCCGAACGAACACCAAAATAATTTTGACCTCGGTCGTGATCTTACTATTTGTACCGCATAGAGTAGAGTTCCTCAAATTAAATGTCCTCATAAATATAGTGAATAAATTGTCTTCTTAATATAATTCGAGTTATTTCAACTTTATTTACAATGACACATCAACAGTATATGTAAATAGAATTACAACTAAAAATAAGTTCGTGATTTTCTTTTAATAAATTAAAAAAAGGTCTTGTACGATAATTATCGTTATATAAGTAACTCAAAATAATATACCTAAGATGAAACTAAATTCAGAAAGAAACTTTCAAAAATATATTTTGAGAACATTTTTTGGAGACATTCCATCAATATCTGAGCCAATGTTTCAGTAACATTGCGCGACAATATTTTAACAGCATTTCGTGGACACTTTCCAGGCACATAAAACAAGCGCAATCCAATATTCTTTTGAATTTTTGCAAAAATATTCCGGAACAATATATATTGCCTGGGTCGGACATTTTGATGTTTCTTGAACATTGCTACAATATTCCTTTGAAATGTTTGCTATGTTTCAATTAAATATTCTAATAATATTTCTGAAACATTGCGTGTTATGAAGGAATGTAATATTTTATATACCTAAAAATTACTCGTTTTCTAGCAACTAGTTGTGTTCGGAAGGACTTTCTGGACCTAAAAGAATACAATTTTTATTTTGCATTTTATAATTTCATATATTATTTAAACATTTCATGCGCTTAAATTTCTGTAATTTCATTTCTAGATGAACACCCGCACTATTTACATGATTAAGAAGATCGACAATCACACAAGCATCATACCGAAACAATTAATTTAAGATATTAAGTCGAAAGAAAGTATCTAAATCTTAGAAAAATTATTATTTTATTGTCTCAGAATACAATACATTCGTCAATGTATAATATCATAGTGTAGAAAATGCCATAATTCTTTATAGTAAATAATAAATCATACATATCAAATGAAGTATTTCTCCATTCTTTATAGTTATAAAAGTTAAACAACCATAATCCACTTTATTAAATAACATTATTGAGTAGTTGACAGTTCCTAGTGAATTGAAAAGAAAATGGTCATAATTCTATAACATCTCATATACATATTTTCTCAAAATAAACAGAAAATATAATAACAGATTATACTTTCAGGAAAAGACATTTATATCGACATCGACAGAAAGTAAATTTACTCTTTCGGAATTATTGAAATGTAAAACTATGTATTATGAAATGATTTTCTCAAAAAGTAATTTGAGGTAAACACCCATTTACAGAGCCGTAACTAGGGCGGTGCCGTCACGTCGGTGCCCCCGTACCGGGCGCCGGTCGCGAGGGGGCGCAAACGGAACAAAATTAACGGCAGTCGAACTTCGATAACTCGAATTCCGATAACTCGAATTTTTGATTACTCGAACTTTTTTCTCATTCCCGGCTAAAAGTCCTATCTTGTACCTGTTAAAAATATTCGATAACTCGAACTTCGATAATTCGAATTTCGCGATGTCTCGAACAAAATCTTCCTGCCCATTTGACTTTTCAGACTCGATAACTCGAATTTCAGTATGTAGTTACAAATTTTGGGAAGGACATTTGTACCTGATTGATGAACGTCCGCCCACTTATGTATTCTGAAAATTTCTGAAAATAGTGTGGACCAATGATGTGATTGTTAGAGTTTGTGCAATACACTAATTGGCCAAACTATTCCACTATTCTACTAAATCTACCTCCATGTCCTCCATGGGACTGCGCTCTGAGGCCCTTGAGTTCAGTTGACTCGAATCATCCAAGTTCAACGTTTACCTATTTAATCATGGGTATAAGGAAATGTACCACTTTGAGTTTGAGCGATAAATTTAAAGTGACTCGAGAAGTCGAAAAAGGTATGAAGAAGAAAAAAGACATTGCAGCAGCATTCGGGATTCCACCAAACACTTTGTCTACGATTATAAAGAAGAAAGATGAAATTGTTTCTGCAGCTGAAAACTCTTCATTTCAACCTGATCGGAAACGAATGAAGTGTACTCTGAGTTGGAAACGACGTGCTTGGGACGAAAACGTGCCTATTTCAGGGCCTATAGTGCTTCAGAAAGCTGACAAATTTGCTAGTAACTTGGGACATAAAGAATTCAGAGCAAGTGTTGGGTGGTTAGACAATTTTAAGAACAGAAATGGAATTGTGCACAAAATTTTAAGTGGTGAGAGTACTTCAGTGTCAGAAGTAGATTGCGAAATGTATCGTTCGGAAGTATTACCTGGCTTACTGGAAAAATATACGGAGGATGACATTAGCAATGTTGATGAAACTGGCGTTTATTTTAAGTGCTTTCCGGATCGGACGCTGGCATTCAAAAATGATCAATGTCATGGAGAAAAATGAAGCAAGGAGAGGATTACTGTCAGGGTTGGTTCCAACATGTGTGGAACAGAGAAACTTAAACTTCTCGTTATTGGCAAATCAAAAAAAGCACGTTGTTTTACAGGAGTCAAGTCCTTACCAGTGACTTATGAGAATAATAAGAAAGCATGGATGACAAGTTCAATTTACGAGTCTTGGCTTCAAGCAATTGATAAAAAATTTCATCAAGAAAAAAGAAAGGTTCTAATCTTTATCGACAATTGTCCAGATCACCCAAAAGTATTAATGCAAACGTTGAAGGCTGTAAAAATTGTTGACTTGCCTGCCAACACGACTTCTAAATTGCAGCCAATGGATCGGGGCATCATAAAAAATCTTAAAGTCAATTACAGGAGAAGAATTGTTAAAAGAGTACTCAACATCATGGACGAAGGCAAGAAAGATCATGACATTATTCTGCGGAAAGCGATCTTTGAATTAAACAAAGCTTGGGAAGATGTAACAAGTGAAACAAACTAACTCTTTTCGGAAGGCAGGATTTACAAAAACTAACCAAGAACAACATACTACAATAAGCAGCGTTGGAGAAGACTTTTCTGAAGAGTGGCCTCAATTTTCAGACCAGAATAGGCTTGGAAAATGTAGATTTTGAAGATTTTTTGAACGTCGACAGCCAGCTACTTATCGCAGAAGATTTTATTGATGAAGATATTTTAGAGAATGTAAGTTTGCTGCTAAGAATTTTTTGAATTTATGAAAATTTTAATCGTTTTAAATTTCATTAAAAAGGCCTATAAATTATACAACCCCCTACTGATATTCGGCAAATGGATTGGCCCTTCCGTTTATTCAGTAGTGTAGTACTTTTTTTTATATTTATTCTAAGTCACTTTAACCTTGGATTTTGTTAGTGTATGGAAGATATATAATAGAAGCTAATAATAGAAGCTAGAACAGGTTTTGACGTTCTACAGAAATTTATCCAAGAACGTGATGATGTATCCCAGGAAATTGTTAGCCAACTTGGCAAGATTCGGGATTTCTGTGACAAGAAAACCAGATCAAAGCAGGAAAAAATAACCCAATTTTTTAAGTAATTCGAGCAAGCAAAACTCCAGCTAGTAAGGCTGCATCCAAAAAGTAACTTTCGATCCTGATTATTACATTTTTTACAATCGGCCCTTTTCAGGGCCAACAAATTTTTTTTACGAGGAATAATCTTATTAGTATCAAACATGCACTCGTTTAATAGTTAGAAATCCTGATATGTCTTGACCTTTGCCTACATTCTGCTCTATTCTAATATTGTACTTAGTATACTTAGTGTATGTTCTAGACGTATTTTCGTCTAGATCCGATAACTCGAAGTTTTTTTTGCTTCCCTTGGTGGTTCGAGTTATCGAAGTGCGACTCAATATTGTCCCGTGGCGTTTGGAAGGAGAGCGCAAAAATATCAAGCCCCACCGGACGCAACGAAGACTAAAAAAAGTCTTTTTGACTTTTTTTAAGTTACGGTTCGGTCTATTTAATGTAACTCAAAAAATAGTTTTCTCAATTTATTACTGAATTACTTGAGATGTTGTAAAATAATGAATTTAAGTTACTCTTACACTATTAAGTTACTATTATTTCAGATGGCGTGAAGTTTGATGTGTTTTACCAAATGATATTCTACCTTGAAATTATAACCGCAATTCGCAAATAAATTAGGGTTTGTCTAGTGCATGTAGTAAACGTTTGTGACGAGTTAAACTGTCTAGCACTTTGTAATATAGCGCACATTTGTCGCACTTGTACCTGTATTTCGATTTCCTTAAGTGGCGTGAAATAATGTGTCTTGCAAGGTGACTTTTCCTATTCGATTCATATTTGCAATAGTCACATATATATTGTTTTTTTGTCTGTAAGTGGCGTGGAGTAATGTGTTTTACAAGATTACTTTTCCTATTCGATTTATATTCGCAATAGTCAATACAACTTGGTTTTTTTGCCGGTAAGTGACGTGCAATAATGTGTTTTGCCAAGCTATCTTTCCTATTCGATTCATATTCGCAATAGTCACATATAAATTGTTTTTTTGTCTGTAAGTGGCGTGGAGTAATGTGTTTTATAAGATTACTTTTCCTGTTCAATTTATATCCGCAATAGTCAATACAACTTGGTTTTTTTGCCGGTAAGTGACGTGCAGTAATGTGTTTTGCCAAGTTACCTTTGCTATTCGATTCATATTCGCAATAGTCACATATAAATTTTTTATTTGCCTCTGAATGCACTGTACGTTTGTGTCGAATTAAAGTGTTTGGCCGACTGTAACATCGCGCACATTTGTCGCATTTGTACGTGGATTCCGATGTCCGTAAGTGGAGTAAAGTAATGTGACTTTCGAGTTTACCTTTTCTATCCGATTTATATCCGCAATAGTCACATATAAATTGTTTTTTTACTGCTGCATGATATACACGTTTATGTCTAATTAAATCTTTCAGCCAATTGTAACTGCTTGAACATTTTTTGCATTTATATACTACTACCAACTTTAGATGCACGCGATCTACATGAGAATTCAAGACATCTTTCCGTTTAAATAGTTTGCCACAGTATTTACAGCTGTACTGTGGCATGATGCCGCATACATATTGTTGATGTCTTTTCAAGGTTTTCAGTGTATAATAGATTCGAGCACACTTTTTACATGTGTACTCCTTTTCCTGTTCCGATTCCTGATTTTTCTGCTTCTTTATGATCGGCGTTTCGGGCTTAACATCGAAAATATCTTCTTGTTTTATATATACGGTACAAAATTTTGACCCATTTGATTCATTCCCTTCATAGACTGTAAATGTCCGTGGATCTGAAAATTTAACAAGATGTAATATAAAATTTCTTTTTTGTAGCTTCGTTAGGGATATTCAAATTGAAATTGTCATACCCTCAATGATTTCTTCCTTGATATCCAAAGTTTTATCAATGTCGTATTCAATTAAAGTCTGGGCAGAAAAGTTACTGCCAGAAGTTGTTGTACAAGAATATGGCCATCCATCTGGTGTTCCTGTTGATTTCTTCAATTCACTCTTGGAATCCTGCTGATCTATAAAATTATAACGTGAAAGTTACAAAAAGCAATTTTGAATTTTTGAAAGATTTTGATGAACTACTTTGTTAAATATTCATTTTCTTATTTGAAGATCCATCTCTCTCGTTGAAAATTCGGTTTTTAATTAATTTTGTTAATTGAAAATTTAATTATTGTATTTTTGGTTTAAAATTGATCGTTTTAGTTGAAAATTCAACAATTTGGTTGAAAATTCATGTATTTTATTGTAAGTTCATTTCTTTGTTTGTAGAAAATTAATCTTCTTGATAGAAAATTCAATCACTTGGTTGAACTTCTTGGTTAAAAAATCATTTAATTATTTGAAGATCCATCTCTCTGGTTGAAGGTTGAACTATTGTGTTAAAAATTCGTCTTTTTGTTTGTTTAAAAATCAGTTATTTCAACTGCAAATTAACCTTTTCCATTTCTGGTTAAAAATTGATAGTTTTTAGTTTTAAATTCAACTATTTGGTTGAAAATTAAGTTTTCGGTATAAAGTTCAACTGTTTTCTCGGAAATTCTTCATTTTGGTTTTAAAATTTATCTCTTTGGTAGAACTTTGATCTTTTTTTAGTTAAAAATGCAACGGCTTGGTTAGAAATTAAACTATTTTGTTTGAAGATTCACCTACTTTGCTGAAAATCGGCCTTTTTTTAGTTGAATTCAACTGTTTTTTATTTTAAATCAAAATATTTTCTTCGTTGAAATGTCAATTATTTATTATATTTTTCATTAAGAATTAATCTTTTTTGATTGAAAATTTAACTGCTTGGTTGAAAGCTGACCTTTATTTGATAAAACTTTTGCAAGTGTGCGAGCTTTTAAATAGATTTGCAATTACTTAGATATATTTTGAAATATATCAAAGAATTGAATATATTTAAATAGATTCATCGAAAGGGTTCAAGTCATTTCAAGTAATATAAATACTTTTTAAAGGATTTTAATTAATTACAACAAAAATTTAGGTATTTGAGAAGATTCAGAATATTTTAAACGAATGCAAAACATGTAAATGGACTTCAAAATCATTTTTACAATTTCAAAAAATTATAAGTTATTTCAGAAGATTTTAATAAAATTCAAAATATTTAAAGGGATTTCAACAGATTTGATAAATTGTGTCAAAATATAAATGATATCAAGTTATTTTCAAAGATTATAAATAATTCGAAATATTTTAAGTGATTTTAAAATATTTTAACATATCTTAAAAGATTTTGAAGAATGGATGTGAAGTTCCGAAAAACGTGTAGCGATGTATTTTTCATTCACTGATTACGAATATAGCCATGAAAATTGCAAAAAAAAATTTAAAGTTAAAACTTTAAAGAACCTCGTTTTTAAAAAGAACAATTTTATGTTTACAACATTTTTTAAAACCTCGCATACTGATGTATTTCGATACATTGGTTATGAACATGGACATGAAAAAAACCTGCAAATATAATTTTCAGTGTTAAAACTTGGAAAAATTACGTTTTTTTTGCGAAGTGTAAGCACTATGGGTACTGGTAAAAAGCATATATTTAAAACATACGCAAAGGACTCTCACGCATGTAAGAGTACGGCCATGTATATTAATTTTTATCATTTACCTAATTTTCGCATAACAATTTATTTGGTAAAAGTTTTTGACCACTTAAATTGTTGCTGAAATTAGATTCGGAAAGAATGTATTCAGTAAATCCATGTAATGTAGAATTATTTCATTTACGATTACTATTATTAACAGTAAGGGGCGAGACATCATTTGAAGATTTCAAGTGCACGACTAACTAACGCAATAAATCCGGAAAACAATATAAATAATAATTAATATAATTATAAATTAAAATAATAATAATGTGTCGTTGAAAATGTATCCTGTAATTATAAAATGGAGATATAAGAAAATTCACGAAATATATTATGAATGAGGGCGGCGCGGCGTGGTGGTGCAAATGTAGACATGAAATTGTTCACAAAATAAATTATGATACCTCAAATGTAAACGATACGATATGATCCCATGCCATATTTATAAACAACGCATGAAAATATATTGGTAAATCATTAATTGAGTTTAGCATGAAGATATGGTTTTTAGTCGACCTCTTCTTTCTAAAGCCTGCCTGTGTCTCTTTACTTAAACCATGACTCTCCAACCATTCCCTAATTCTCTCGTCCATTACTGATGCTAAAATTTTGTACCCGTCACCTAATAATGAAACCACTCTGTAAATCCCAGTGTCCTCGTCATCCCCCCTTTGAATATTGGTGAGATCATTGCTTTTTCCCAACCATTAGCTATTTGACCAGAATTCCAAAACCCATTTATAATTTGATGAAATTCGTCCCCCCAAACTGATGGAACTCCTTTGATAAACTCTACTATTATTCCATCTTCTCCTGGAGCCTTGCCACTTTTCATTCTCTTCATACTTTTGACTATCTCCTCTAACGTTATTTCGTTATTCAGCACATCCTGTGTAGTTTCTCTAGCTTTTTCAGTATCAGGCTGTGAATTCTCTAGATTTTCCTGCTCGCTTTCTCTTTCATTTTCCTGGTTATCCCCACCCAGATATTGGTTATTTCTAATCGACCCTTCATCTGCTTCTAACAGGTTTTCGAAGTGGGTTTTCTACTTCTCTTTTCCTATCCCTGGACCTTTTCTCTGTCTTCTCCTAGGCCTGAATCCTCATATAGCTTTCCAGAATTTACCCATGTCCCTACTTTTTTCTACATTCTCTGAAAGCGCTTCCCTTTTTCAATCTTTCCAACTATTCTTCTGAGTTTTCTCTTTTCTTCCTATAGCCTAATCTTATGCCCGTGTGTTTTACTTTTCAGAGACTTCTTTGGACTTACCCACACCTTTTCCCTCTGGCTAGCATACTCTTTGCCAAAATAATTTTCCCTCCCCTTATTTCTTAATTTTTTACTTTCACCAACTTTAAAAGTCATTCCTACTCTCTTTTTTTCCATATAATAAAAGATTTGTTTTATTCAAACTGATATGTATATAAAATAACGACATTGAAACAATATTTTCCGAAATTTTCATCACAAATTTTTTACAATTCAGCTGTTGCGATCAGATTTTCGAAGACCCCTTGGAAAAAAGTATCCTTGCGGTGGTCAGGATAACTCAAAATAGCTTGATCGGAAATCAGAAAACAAAATATTTCCTGTTAGTAGGTGAGTATAGCTCGTGCTTGAACGAAGGATTAAAAAAAAATCAAAATTTTAATTTTTGGCAGAGTTGTATACAAAAAAGTACAATTTTCGGTATAATTTATACCACGTATTGCCTTGTAAAATAAGTTGTGATCAAAGAAAAAAAAACCTTCGTTCAAGCACTAGTCAATCCTCGCTAGAAGAAGTGTGCCAAATTTCAATAAAATCCGTGAATTAGTTTTTGAGAAATCGTGTCCACCGACTTTAAAAATAGAGTTTTTAGAAATAGGCGCGCCAACGGTAACCAGTCTGGTTTGCGACCCGACGCAAACGCGGTGCGAGGGGATACAGGAATTGGGAACACTGCATAAATCTATAATATTTAAAGAGAGTAACCCTTAGAAATCGAGAGAATCGAGCGAAAAATACAGGCAAACAATAGGTAAGCAGGTGCCTCGATATACTTGCGACGCTCCCCGCCGGTCGAACCTAATGACACGAATTTCCAAAGGCTCTAATCTCTTTGAGTGTTATTCCGATTAACTCACAAGTTTGGGAGAATATTCTTGACCTGTTGTACTATCAGATGTAAAAATAAAAAAAAAAATCAATTTTTTTAAATTTCAAAACCCATGTAACTCCTTAAACCTATCCCACCTTTCCTGCAACCCTTCCACCTTATCTAATTCTTCCCATGGTTTTCCCATTTCGTTTTCATATTGACTTTCTTTCTCCGGATCCCATACCAGCTTTTCCGTTTCTTCCCCCTCCAAGACTTCTGGATGTCCTACTCGTTTTTCCTCTCGCTATCAATTCATGCTAAAAGTTACTGGAAGATGGTCCGATTCTATTCTCACCTTTACTTTGACTTTTTTTACCGGTCACTCTTCTCCCCCATCCACGTAAATTACATAGTCTAAAACCGATCCCTCGTCTTTGCAGGTATGTGTCCATTTTCCCTCTATATCACCTCTGATTCTACCATTCAAAATTACAACTCCATATTTTTCACAAAGATTCAACAATTTCCTTCCTTCAGAATTCACCACTTTATCTTCTGACTTTCTACATCTCAACCAATTTTTATCTATTATACAATCCTCTTCTAAATTTAGTTCCCTACCTTCCTCATCCTCACACCGGTTTTCTCCTACTCTCGCATTCCAGTCGCCTACTATAATTCAATGGTCTCCGATTTTCAGTGCCTCCTCTATAAAAACTTCTATAGCCCTATTTACACGTTTTGCCCGACATTGTGTATAACGATACTGTTTTTATGTTTTTGCCATTCGCCCGGAGTTTGACACTTTCTAAAATCAGGCCATATTCGCACTCGCCCACACTCACTTCTGTACACAAATCTTTTCTTATTCCTAATAAAAGACCCTCTTCAGCCCTACCTTTGGAATTTTCTCTCACTGCTGCTTTACCATGCTGCTTTACATCTGCTTTACCAGATGTAGCCCGAGTCCAATCTGCTTCTGAAGTCTTTCCACAAACGCTCCTCCAACCACGTTTCTTGGAATATGACATGATCGTACGTACTCCAAAAGTCCCAAGTCTTCACGATGTTGCTGCTTCCAACTATATTCCATGTAACTGCATTGAATTCCCTAATTCCACACGCTCCGAAATGTCTCTATCCTTCTTTCTTCCTCGCACCAAACAAATGTAGTGTCAGCTATGGTCCATTTCATATAACCGCTAGTTGCTGCTGTGCCTTTTTGCCGGACCGTCTCCACCTCGCTTTTATCCAATCTAGTACTTCCATTTCCCTTGGAGTTAAATCATCCACTATTGTGATAGCAATACTCTTGAGCCTATATTTCTTCGCTATTAGTCTTCTCTTTTCCTCACACGATCCAAGTTTGAGTAAAGATCCTTTTACTACCACTCTAATCGTCTTGACAGTTGTTTCTACACCAGTAAATTCCCAAATCAAATCTTGGACTTTTCTTATCGCTCGCACTCCACTATTTGCTCTTATCCCTCTCACCAAAATCCAGTTTTTCTTTCTTGTCCTTTCCTCCATTTCAAAATTCAACTCTGCCTTTTTACTCACTCCGGTTTCATTATTCTGATTTCTTTTTCTTGCACTCTACTGAAACCTCTCAGGCTGTCCTCTCCGTCAGACTCATCTATGTTATTATTGTGTGCCTCGCTTAAGCTTTTCCCTGCCACTTGTTGGTATCTCACCTGGACCATATTTGGCACGTTTTATACTAGGTTATATCTAGAATTCAGGTTCCCTATTTCTTCTTTGAGCTGCTCATTCTATTTCCGCAAGTCGCTTTCCCTCTCCCGCGATCTTACCAGAGCTGTCGACGTCGCTGAGTTTCTTTCATTTTCTACTTTTTCTTCTTCAAGTGCCTTTTACTTCCCTTCCATATCTGCAATCAACTTTGGAAAGCTCGAGCTGACCTTTCGTTCCCCGTTCAGAAAAGCTTTAAAAACTTTAGCACTCTTGATTTTTGACGCTATCTCTTTTTCAATTTTTGGCGGCCATCCTCTATTTCTCTTCGCATCCCCGCCACAGTCTTGCAGTTCTCTCAAATTGTCGCCACCTTCCAACGCTTCCTGCGCTTTTCCGTTAGTAAAACCAAAATTGTGATTTTTAGAGGGGAAAGCAGGAAAATTGGAGTATTTCAGGAGAACAGAATGAAGTGGTGGATAGTTTTGAATATCGTGGTTTTTCGTTTTCTGCAGGTGGGTACTACAAAGAGCACGTCAAGGTTATGGTAGGGAAGATACAAAAAGCAACTAATGCAGCATGGGGAGTTATGACTAGAGCGAGAATTGGGGCACTGGATAGGAGGCTCTACTTAATGGATATTTTAGCGCAATCTGGAGAATTGTACGGCATTGAAATTTTGGGTTGGGAAAAAATGTCAAAATTGGAGAGTACACACACAAGATTTGTTAAAATGGCCATGAGGCTTGATAGAAATACTCCAGGTTATATTTGGAGAAAAGAGGCAGGGAGAAGTAGTCTAGAAATAGAGACTAAGGAAAGAGCTGGAAAATATTTCGCAGAAATATTGAAAATGGAAGAAAGTAGACTCCCTAATATTTGTATTAAAGAGGCATTGAGGTCGATAGGTAACAACAACTCCACGCAATGGGGTAAAAAATGTAAAGAGGCTCTAACAGAAATGGAGACAGACATTAGTCTAAAGTGGGCACAGGAGGAGGGTAGGGAAGAAGATATTATAAAGAACCTTCAGAAAGGCACAGAATTAAAGAGAAAGTCAGAACTATGAGAAGATGAAGCTAAAATTGAAAACTCGTCTTATTGCAACCTTTATAAGAGATGGAAAGTAGCAGGGGAAGGGGAAAGCTACTGGATTGTAGATTTTGTGGGGAAATGGAAGAGAATATGGAACACATGTGGGTGTGTGAGAAGAGATGTGTGCAAGAGATCAAATAAATAAGAAATGGGTAGAGGAAGTAGACGCTTGGTTAAGAAAGGGGAGTCAATATGTTATTGACAAATTATGTCAAACATTGAGCGGAAAGCCGATCCGTGTTCTTTGCAGATATGCAAGAGAATTCGAATTGAAAGCCAAGGCGAATATGGTGATCAAGTAGTATTATTTAAGTAAGGTACTAATTAAGTAAGGTTTAAGAAAAATATTATTTTTTAAGTATCTTTTGTATCCGGGTTTCTCTTATATGTCGACGCCTCCATTCAATATGAGTCTATGTGCTGACAGCGCTCTGTATCAGACTATTCCCTATGCTTATACACAGCGCATAGTCTCATACACGGCGCAGTCAGCACATAGACTCATATTGAATGGAGGCGTCGATGTAAATGTTCAAAAAGGATGTACATGTGAGAAATAAATCTATCTATATTGATAAATCATTAAAATATATTGTTTCTGCAATTTTCGGTTTTGTAATTTAATATTGTGAAAAAAACTTAATTTTCGTATAATGACATTTCCGCGTACTTTCACGGCCATTTTTGTAAATCATAGCATCAAAATACTACATCGCCAAATCATTACAACATAAATGCCTATAATTTTGAAAATTACATTCGTTCAGAAGAATATAAGTTGGTCTTTACACCATTCGTGACGTCACAGCGAAATAATGTGGCATTTAGTCATCTAGAGAACTAAGTAATGCCAGGCGCATTCCAATGTACCCCTTCTCCCTGAAACTGCGCATCGCAACTTTGATTCTTCTGAACGAACGGTGTTCCGGCGCGGTGACTGGGGAAAGCATCGTATGCATCGTGAACTTTTTTTTTCTTAAAATATGATTTATTAATAAACTTTCAAACTAATTTAAAAAAGCTTGGTAGAAAAATAACAGCGTATAAAAATACATTGCTTAATATTTAAAACATATGTACATATAATTTTCAACAAAATAAAAATCATTGAAAAATAGGCCAACGGCCATACCACGCTGAAAAACCCAGTTCTCGTCAGATCACTGAAGTTAAGCAGCGTTGGACGCGGTTAGTACTTGGATGGGTGACCATTCAAGAATACTGACATGAGTGCTGTTGGCACATCGTGGTTGTGGTGAGCCCACACTTGTAGTTATTTATAACTACAAGAAAAACCTAGAAACACTACCCGAATCGGGTAGTGTCACGCCTACCTTGAAAGGGAAATGGTTTAATGGTATAGATTGAACAATTACTTGAATTTAAACATTTAAATAATTTCAAAAAACAACAGCGTACGAAAATACATCGCTAAATAATTAAAACATATGTACATCTAATTTTGAAAATTGAATTCAGATACATTCCTCTCTTTTTTCATGGTTATCTCAGCGATTCTCCACGCTTCAGGGAACTGAATTGATAAAATTGAAACTTTATTATATTAAAGCTTGGAACAAAGGGCACCAACTCCGGGGGGCAGATCAAGCGGCCGCCAGACCTGTTACAAGGCGGCGCGGGGCGGGTCATAACGATTAAGTATTAGTTGTAAATAATTATTAATAGTGTGCAAAAAAGTAAAAAAAATGATTAAATTATGTTAGGAAAAAAAAGTAAAATAAAACAGAACGTTCACAAATCCAAATTACGCACATATAAGTTTATATTTGTCAACAGGCCAGTTCAGGAATATTACTGATAATATTAAGTAGGGTAAGGAGGGGCAGTGCCGACCGGTGCGGAAAAGGCGACTTTGCTTATAAAATCGCTATTATTTAACTATTTTAATTCTACTTTGCATTAAATAAGTCTATTTTATTAGAGAGATAGTGTTACTTACTAAAATCTTGAAAATTGACGTTATAAAAGAAAAATTATGCCGAAATATAAATATAAAGTTTTCAACATTAATGACAATACTTACAGTATGAAAATTTGATATTTTGACAGAAAACAATATCACATTATGTCATTATAATAACTGAACATAATTCAAGTCCAAAGTATATTAAATATCGTAAATAATTGAGGCCTCGCCAGGAGGGCAAGCCCGACAAAAATAATAGTTCACGCGTAAGCCGTCTCTAGTAGAATGTCGACGAATAAGAGGTTATATCACAGCTATCACTATTTTTATTAAAAATAACTTATTCTTCTTGCTGGATATGTTTAAAGTTAATTTTCCCACTACATAAATCACCACAGACGCGAACCATCATGTTTTCCCATCTTCAGATGTTTTATTGATTTTCATAAAAAGCTGCGGTCGCCTTTGCCCTCCGGTGTGGGGCAAAGCCGACGAAATACAGCTTGTTAGAAATAATTAAATTATTAAAAAATTGTATTATTCACGTAATTAATACTTATAGAAATATAATATACAATAATTTAGGACTCGAAATGAAAAAATAATTAAATCAATTCTACATATTATTAACTTTAAAAAAATCATTGACTGTTGACTGGTCGGCGCTGCCTCTCCTTACACTAATACGAATAACGATGTGGTGAACACTTGCCTAGCAAGGGTTCATCTCCGGAGAGTCGTGGGACCGGTACCTCTAGAGAAAAAGGTTCTCGAAGTACTTAAAGCTGTTGCTCTTGGGGGTTCGGAACCCACCTTAAACTGTAGGTCCCCCTCCCACCACCAAGAAAGTGTGTCGGGGGTGTGTAAAGGAATAGGGAAGAGATACAAGAAAAATGTAAACCCTTAGGGGACACATTAGAAGCTTCCATTCCAGTTGGAAAATGCCAAAATCTCACCCTTTCCAGTCCAAAATACAAAATGTCCTTTTCACCGTTTTTTTGCTCATCAAAAATTTAGGTTGGGAAAGCGAGGGGGGGGGCCGCGGGTCTATCCGAAAAAGTTTTGCCTGACCTGTTTGAAAAAGGATTGGCGCCACTGGCTTGGAATCTGCTCTTTAAAATGAGACATGCATCGAATTAACACCTTTTGTTAATACGCCTGTAGGATACCTCTGTGACTTTGACTACAGCGCCATCTGACACGCGAACTATTGGGTATCTCGAAGTTAATTGGGCAACGTTTATGAAAAAAAGCAGTGAATATCAATTCATTTTAATCAAAAATGTTAATCTTTGGTTTACAATTAATTGTTTACTATTAGATTTTTCGTTATTATTGAATTCAAATTTCTTCCCACTAGTTCCAAATTGACGGCGCTGTCGTAGCTACTCAACAGGCGTATAACGCGAGGAAAACAATAGACGAAAGAATGCAGTCACCATTGGACCATACGATTTTCGTCGATATTTTAAACTTTAATGAAACTTAAACTTTTCTGAAGCATGCAGAAACTGGAATTTGATAATTGAGAATTGGTCACAAAAATTTAAAATAATTATATGATTGTACTAGAGAGATATTTATTAAACATAAATAAACTTTGATTATACAGATTATAGCCAATATTAAATTACATAACCACAATGTAATATATTGTGAAAAAAATGAATCAGTTAATTAATCAGTTTACAACATAAAAATCAATAAACAATTATTCTCATTGGAACATTCAAATAATTTCTGTGTTATATTTTAATGAACATTTGAATTATTAATAACATTTTACATTAATTTCAGAAAAAAATTAAAACATATTCACATATAATTTTGAAATCTGAATTCAGATACTCATTTCACAACATCACAAACATTGGCAAAAATTACATAATTGGAATCGAGGTATTTTGAATATAAATAAACTTTTATTATACAAATTATAACCAATATTCAATTACATAACCTTAAAGTAAATAATCAATTTATTTTAATTGAAAAAACAAATTAAAATTAAATCTTTATGTGATTTAATATTGTGAGAAAAATTAACTTTTTAATATAAAAATATTAGCCCACATTCAATTACATAACACGAAAGTAAATATTACTTATTTGAAAAACAATTTAAATTCAATCTTTATTTAATTAAAAATTTTGAACAAAAGTAATTGACTAATAATTAATTAAACTGTTTACAGCATAAAAAACATGAAACTATTATTTTTATTCAAACATTCAAATAATTTGTACTTTATATTTTTTTTTATTTTAACTTTCATTTATAAATATTTCATTTATTAATAAGCTTTTTAAATAATTTCAAAAAATTTAGGTTTTAATAGAATCAATTAATAATAATATAATGATAATAAAAAAATTAATTTTGCTAAAATAATGTTTAAAAAATTATATAATTGTAATGAATGTATTTTGAATAAAGAATAAACTTTTATTATACAAATCATAGCCCATATTCTATTACATAACCTTAAAGTAAATAATAACTTTATGTTACTTATTTGAAAACAATTGAAATTCAATCTTTATGTAAATTAATACTGTGAAAAAATTTAATCAGCTAAAACATAAATAATCAGCTCAGAACATAAAAAGCATTAAATAATTATCTTCATTAAAGCATTCAAATAATTTTTACCTTATATTTTTCTGAAAAGGACCCCGCACCAAATGTACAGAAAAAAGCCTTATGATAAAAAATTCTAAAAAAAAATTTTTCTTGTATTTTCCAACCTGCAAACTAAAAATTCGAAAGAAAAATGTCAGAAAGATGGACAGTTTTTAGACAAACACTTGTCCAAAGTTTCGATTTTTACATGTATTTTAATGGAAAAATGCTTATTTTAGCCAAATGTTTTTTTTTCCTCAAAAACGCTATGATAGATTTGACTAAAACTTTTATATTTTGACGATCAGGCGTACTGAATCAAAAGATTCATACCCACGAACTAGAAAGATTAACGATTCTTTGGGTTTACAGCATGTTTTTGGGGGTGTTTTTGTACCCTAAACATCCCAGTAACATATGTAAATCATCATTTCTTAGTAAGTAAAATCAATAGAGATTTTTATTCAACTGCTACGGTATGTAACGACTTTCCAATAAGTGGAGTAAGCGTACATAGCAAGAATATGTTTTGACCTAATTTTAGGGGATGTTTTACCATCCCTTAAACAATGAGTCTGAAGTTCCTAACGCATTAATCAATAACGAAAAATAATTTTATTTTTAATTGCATGATAGCTGCTATTTTATGACAGAAAATAGTCGCGTATAACCCTAAAAACTTTTTTAAGCACTTTCAACCCCTCATCAGATATAAAACTCACCCAAGCTACCCCTAAATATTTTTAAAATTCAACAAAACCAACCTAATTCAAAAATCCGCCCAGTTTTTGCTAATAATAATTTCAATTGATGCCAAAGGGGCACACATAAAGTCTCAACCCTTCAGCACATGTAAAACTCACCCCAGCCACCCCCGAATATTTTAAAAGTTCAATAAAATCACCATAATTTCAAAGTACACCAGGATTTTTCTGAAAATGTTTTCAGTTGATGCCAAAGTGGCAAAAAAATGTTTCAAAACCTCAGCACCTATAGAACTCACCCCAGTCACCCCTAAATATTTTTAAAATTCAATACAATCATTTTCCATTAAAATACATGTAAAAATTGGAACTTTGATAAGTGCGTATCTGAAAACTGTCCTTTCTTCTTACTTTTTTTAATTTATTGAATTTTTAAAATATTTAAAAATAGTTAAATATTCAGGGGTGACTGGGGTGAGTTCTACATGTTCTGAGGGGTTGTGACATTTTTTTGCCCCATTGGCATCAACTGAAAACATTCTCAGAAAAAACCTGGCGTACTTTGGGATTAGGGTGATTGTATTGAATTTTAAAAATGTTTAGGGGTGACTGGGGTGAGTTCTATATGTGCTGAGGTTTTGAAAATTTTTTTTGCCCATTTGGCATCAACTGAAAACATTTTGAGAAAAATCCTGGTGTACTTTGAAATTAGGGTGATTGTATTGAATTTTAAAAATATTTAGGGGTTGCTGGGGTGAATTTTATATATGCTGAGGGATTGAGACACTTTTTTGTCCCTTTGGCATCAACTGAAAACGTTATCAGAAAAACCTGGCGTATTTTTGAATTAGGGTGATTTTTTATGAACTTTTAAAATATCCGGGGGTGGCTGGGGTGAGTTCTACATGTGCTGAAGGGTTGAGACTTGATGTGTGCCCCTTTGGCATCAATTGAAATTATTATCAGCAAAAACTGGGCGGATTTTTTAATTAGGTTGGTTTTGTTGAATTTTAAAAATATTTCGGGGTAGCTTGGGTGAGTTTTATATCTGATGAGGGGTTGAAAGTGCTTCAAGAAGTTTTTAGGGTTGTACGCGACTATTTTCTGTCATGAAATAGCAGCTTTTATGCATTTAAAAATAAAATTATTTTTCGTTATTGATTAATGCGTTAGGAACTTCAGACTCATTGTTTAAGGGATGGTAAAACATCCCCTAAAATTAGGTCAAAACATATTCTTGCTATGTACGCTTACTCCACTTATTGGAAAATTGTTTCATACCGTAGCAGTTGAATAAAAATCTCTATTGATTTTAGTTACTAAGAAATGATGATTTACATATATGTTACTGGGATGTTTAGAGTACAAAAATACCCCCAAAAACATGCTGTATACTCAAAGAATCGTTAATCTTTCTAGTTCGTGGGTATGAATCTTTTGATTCATTACGCCTGATCGTCAAAACATATAAGTTTTAGTCAAATCTATCATAGCGTTTTCGAGGAAAAAAAACATTTGGCTAAAATAAGCATTTTTCCATTAAAATACATGTAAAAATCGAAACTTTGGACAAGTGTTTGTCTAAAAAATGCCCATTTTTCTGACATTTTTCTTTCGAATTTTTAGTTTGCAGGTTCGAAAATACAAGAAAAAATTTTTTTTAGAATTTTTTATCATAAGGCTTTTTTCTGTACATTTGGTGCGGGGTCCTTTGAATTATTAATAACCTTCTGAACTAATTTCAGAAAAAATTAAAACGTATGTGCATATAATTTTGAAAATTGAATTCAGATACTCATTTCACAACATCAGCAACATTTTAAAAAGTACGTAACTGGAATAGGGGTATTTTAAATATGAATAAATTTTTATTCTCGTAGCCAATATTCAATTACATAACCTTAAAGCAAATAATCAATTCATGTACTTAATTGAAACAAATCGAAATTCAATCTTTATGTAATTTAATATTGTGAAAAAAATTAATCAGCTAATAATGAATCCATCAGTTCGCAAAATAAGAAGCATTAAACTATAACTTCCATTAAAAATTCAAATAATTTTTACTTTATATATATATATATTTTTAATTTGATCTTTCATAACTAGAAATTTGATTTATTAATAAACTTTTACACTAATTCCAGAAAAAGTAAGTTTTAATAAAATCAGTTAATTAATATTAAGTGTTTTTAGGCTGTTACGTCAAATACCAAGATGGCCGACACCGAGGGTCAAACAATAAAACTAGACACAGGGGACAAAGCTTAATTTTTAAAAATATCTTCGTGGAAAATATATTCTTAACATAAGCGTTTCTTGATTTTTTTTTATTTTTCAAAATCTATTCAATCAAATAATTAAATCGATACTTTTTCATTATAATTATGAGCAATTTTCTTAATTTAAATGAATAGTCAGTTATGATTATAGAAAATACCTTGTAAATACTACCGTATTTTCGTGAAAAGAAAATGCTAACACATTATTTTTCTTTTTGAAAACATGACTTTTATCATTTTTTACCTTTAAAATTATATTTTCAGGTATTTCCATGACTATATACGTAATTCTCTTTTATTTCGTATTTCGCTTTTCGTGAAAAACAGCCGGCAAACAGCTTCATTGCCGGCGCCGGCAAGGTCTCGTTGCCGGCGCCGGCAGTGTAGACTCCACTTTGAGAAAATTCAACAGATTTTAAGACTTTTGCAATGAGTACAAAAAATTTTAGAAGATTTGTAATGATTTTACAGATTTTACGCAATGCGAACAAATTATTTATATTTTTAAATTACATTAAAATTTTGAAATCTTAAATTTCTTTAAAACCCTTTAAATATCTTGAAAACCATTGAAAATTTTTATGGCCTTATAAAATCCTTTTGATATTTCCTAAATTACTTAAAATATCTGTAAATCTCCACAAATTTCTATGAATTACCTAAAATCCCTAAAAGTTAATTAAAATCACATCAAATTTATTGAAATCCTTTAAAGTCTCTTTGTTCCCTTATAATATTTTAAAATCCTTGAAAATCTTTAAAATTCTATTCAAATTTCTATAAATTTATTTATTTTAACACTTCAAATATCTCTAAATCTTTGCAATGGCCTTCAAATTATTTTAAATCTCTTTAAATTCCCTAGAATCATTTAAAATTGCTTGCATTTTTTTTAACTATCTTTAAAAATCTCTTTAAAGCCATTAAAATCCCTTTCAATTCTTAAAAAACTTCAAATCCTTTTAAACTCGTTGACATCACATGAAATTTCTTAAAATCACTTAAAGTCGGTTCCAATAATTTAAAAATCCTTTAAATATTTTAAAATTCTCCAAATTCTTTAAAATCTATTGAAATAACTCTTTAAATATCTACAAATCTCTTCAAATTCCTTAAAATCACTTAAAATTTGT
>CAKNYM010044426.1:1264-12202 GCA_932195095.1 Andricus curvator | reverse complement strand
ATTTGTCTTAAGGTTTTTGTGAAAATTTAAAATGATTTTTAATGTTACAGAATTTAATTTTAAGATAATATTTTAAAACATTGAAAACCATTTTAAAAGACTGCCAAATTTTAAAAAAAATACTTTGAAAAATTTTATAGCATTTTTTAAATTTTGCAGATTTTTTTCAAAATGTTAGGAAAAATAATAATCATTGTAAAAGATAATTGAAAACTTCAACAAATTTTCAAAAATATTTAAAAATTTGATAAGATTTCTACAAACTTTCAAAAAATATAATATTTATAATTGAAATCAAATCTGGAAGTTTTCTAAACATTTTCAAAATAGTTAATATTCAAGATAATCAAAATATTTTCTTAAGATTCCTGGTAATATTTAAATTGAAGTGAATAATTCGAGTGAGTTTAAATATTTAAAAGATATTTATTAATTTTAGACGTTTCACAGATTATTTATTTTTTATATGGGGATTCAACAATTTTCTTTAGAATTCATGCTTTTTGGTTGAGGATTCAACTACATTTTCAAAAGTTAAAATACTTTATTAAAAATTCACTTGTTTAGTTGAAATTTCATCAATTTACTTCAAAATCCATAATTTTTGTTTAAAATTTAAGTATTTGGTTTAAAATTCATCATTCTTGTGAGAAAATTAATCTTCTTAGTTGAAAATTATTCTTTTTATCGAGGACAGAACTAATTTGAACATTTCTTAAATAAATTCAACTGCTTTTTATTCAAAATAAAAATATTTTTCTATTGAAATATTAATTATTACATTTTCCTTTGAAGGTACATGTAACCTTCTTAAAACTTTTTATTTGGTTACACATTCATGATTCTGGTTGAAAATTTGTCTTTTTTCGTATAGAATTAATCTTTTTGGTAGAAATTCAAGTATTTGATTTAAAATTAACATCTTTTTTGGAAATTAATATTTTCATGTTAAAAATTAAACTACTTTGTAGAAAAATCATCTCTTTTGGAAAATATTTGATCCTTCGTGGTTTAAAATCCAACTGGTTGAAAATTAATCTTTTTTACTTCATGATTCAACTATATCGGTGAAAATTTGTATTTTCTTGGATGGTTTCAACTTCTTTTGATGTAAAATAAAAATATTTTTTGATTGAAATGTCAACTATTAAATTTTTCGATGAGAATTCATATTTTCTGTTTGCAAATTTAACTATCGGTTTGAATATTAATTTTTAAAAATTTTACTTAAAATATATTTGAAACTTTCAAAATTCTTTTTGAATTTTCTTGAGAATATTAAGAAATATATATATTATTATTTACTATTTTAGGCTGGGTTCCTGGCTTGACGCGTGACGTTTCGAGGTTAGGTTTGGCTTCGGCGAGATCAAGGAAAGTTTATCTTAGCGTCGAGCCAGGATGCCAGCCTAGAATAATGAATAGAATAAGTAATTTGAATTATATAAATATTTACCTAGAGTTTACAGGAACCCGATTTAATTTTAATTAGAAAGTAAGAATTGGCAACGAACTTTGAATGTTGTGATTCAGTGCCGAGACAGAAGTTGCGAGGTAAAGATTCAAGGTAAGCCGACGGGGAAGACAATGGACACGTATTTCAATCCAGGCTATCCCGTTGGAACCGGAGGAAAATCGTCACGGGAAATCGACACACGAAAAACTCACAACTTGTCAACAACAACATAGCAGACAACACCGAATGTTGAGAGTCTGCTAGCTCGGCATGAAATCATGGTTGGAAAGAGGGCGAGCTCGTGACGCAGCGATTCCAATACCAACTGCGAGAGGCAGCACCGGCGGACCGCTGTAAAAGATAGCTGTTTTATCGGCAGGAAATGATAATATTTTAGCGGCAAATTACGATCTCTTTAAATATAATATAAAATTTAGACAATAGATTTTTAGCTAGTTGTAGAAATTTGGCAATCGCAAGTGGCAGGTCGACTTGTCCTGACAGGAACAAGATAAAATATAATGAGAAAACTGTATATATAGACTTCTTTGTTAGAAGTTAAACTGAAAATTCCAGAAAGGAATGATTTCAGCAGTTTTCCACATATCACGCAATGTGGCAGAAATATTACTGGAATATTTAATTAAAACATTGGGAACATTCGAAATGAATATTGCAGCAGCGTATGTGTCTGCAAAGTGTCCGCGAAATTTTACCCAAATATTTTCTCTTAATTTTTAGTAATATTTCTGTGCAACGTTGCCGAAAGATTGTTTCGAAAATGTCGCATACATTTCAGCAGAACATTAGCTTCGTCATCCTTAAAAGTTTCTGTGGAACTTTATCAATATTTTTATAACGAATAACAAAAAAACGAAAGCATACACTCTTAAAATATCGAAATTGTTGGACACGAAAAGGACCAGAATGGAATTATTACAACTTCGCTGGAGTCTAAGCAACTCCATTCTGACCCTATAATTTCACCAACAATTCCGCCATTTTTACGAGAGGAAAGAAATCAAGCACTCGTAATTTAAATAAAAAATTTCGTTTATAATAAAATACATCATATTAGACTTATATCCCTAATAGCACGGAACGTTCCCGGAACGTTCCGCGGGCACTTTCGGAACGTTCCAGGAACGTTCACGGAACGTGTAAAATGTCCGCCGCTTGGGAACGTTACAGGAACGTTCCACTGGAACGTTCCAAACATAAATTAACGTTATTGTTATTATTATCAATAAATATCGCGTAAACCGTAAGTGATAGGTCAAAATCGATGTCAGTTTATGATACGGATATCATATTATAGTGTAGTCTGTGCGGGACTCAAAACTCAAAAATGACATCCATTTTTACCTATCTCTTACGGTTTACGAGATAATTGTTGCTAAAAATAACAATAATGGAAAGTTCCCCTCAGGTCCCAGTGGAACGTTCCTGGAACGTTACAGTGGAACGTTCCTGGAACGTTACAGTGGAACGTTCCTGGAACGTTACAGTGGAACGTTCCCAAGGGGCGGACATTTTACACGTTCCGGGAACGTTCCTGGAATGTTCCGCTGGAACGTTCCAAAGGTGCCCGCGGAACGTTCCAGGAACGTTCCGTGCTATTAGGGAGGGAATCTTTCCCGAAACTGGTTGAATATTAACCCTTCAGTAGTCGCGGCCGATCTGACAGATCGCGCGAAGGTATTTTTTGTTCCCCCACAGATAAGGTTGGCGGCCCTGCGCTGTCCTTCCCAGTAGCTTCCTCACGGACGAAGGGGGAGGGTTTAGTGTTGTCTCGTTCTCCGTGACGTGTGTCAGTGGCGCTCTGTGGTGCATTTGATCTGAGAGATCGCCGCGACTAACATCGTAAGTTTTCCTAAAGTTGATAATAATTTTTTTTTCTCATTCATATTATTACATCAGCTGTGGCGATTTGCATTGCCTACTTTTTGTGTAAAGTTACTATATTGATGGTTTTACCTACTGTGATCTCTCAGATCAAATGCGCCACAGAGCGCCACTGACACACGTCACGGAGAACGGGACAACACTAAACCCTCCTATTTCATGATAAAACTTACCTAGTGTTCAAAATTTTTATGTGATTGCGATTCAAGACTGATTTTATAGTGAAACCATCGTAGTATATCTAGTTATGTTATACAAGAGTTGAATACCAAAAAGAAAAACGCCAAAAAAGAAAAAAATGGAAATTATCAAGATGAAAGCAAGGTCCTGGTTCCTCTAGGTTTTAAACTAAAAATTAGCCATAAATTCATTTCTTAGATTGTTTTCTGCTACTTCCGGCCTCTAAAATCATGTACGCACTTAGTGTCAGTAGCTAAAACTCAAATTTGAACAAAAATGTAAGTTTTCACAAATTTGATCTGTCAGATCGCCGCGACAAATATGACCCGTAAAATAGCCGCGACTACTGAAGGGTTAATATTCAACCAGTTTCGGGAAAGATTCCCTTTTTTTTAAATTTAAAAAATTATTCATCAATAAAAATGGAAGCATAGGAATATACATAATTCCATTTAATAAATTTATAATTTCAATTAATCTGCCTCAAAATCGCCTTCTTCATCATACGCATCTAGAAATTCGTCTTTATATTCATTTGCTGCACAATGACCATAAAATATCCAACTTTTGTTTAGCGGAATCGTTTGGTTATGTTTGGAAACGAAATTTTGTCGTTTAGACGAAAAAACTCAATAAGATATTGAGTTTTCAAAATTGGAGTGCTAACTTCACGCTGCACAACAAATTTTAATTTTTTTCAAAAATTCCTTAACCAATCGGTTGGATGTCGTTTGGTCGTGTTTAGAAACTCACTTCTAACGTTTGGACATCAAAATTGTGTGAGTTATCGAATAAAAAAGTCATTGACACAATCACGGAGTAATAATAAGGTGATCGATCATGCTGTACAAAGCTCCTCGAGTTTTGACTGCGGTAACTGTACATTTATTGCCGAGCTCAGACGTTTCTAATCAGCACATTATGGCCATTTGGTCATGCGCACTGTGATCTGCTATCTCCTTTTCTCCCGCGAGAAGTGTGCGAGTGAGCGCCGTGTTTAATGACAACTTAAAACTGAGGTTACGTTCCCGTAAAAATTATTAATATTTAACTGAACACTTTTAAAATTAGAAGTTAAATTATTTTCGTTTTAAGTCGTCATAAATTGATAATTGTTCAATTGTGATTCAGATTGTTTCTGAAACTTTTAATTAATACTGCAAAATAAACAAAATTATCTTAAAATCTTTCAGATTATTTTTTGTGCAATTCGGAAAATCTTTCGATATCTTTATACATATTCTCTTAAAATTAATTGTTTTAAAATAAAAAATCATTTTCAATTTTTCTAGGAATCTTAATAATTTTTTTTGTTGTGAAACTTTTGAAATTGCTTAAAAAGCTCCTAAATTGAGGCACCGGATTGCAGAACTGCCTGTGCGCTCGGTCCGTCTCGGCCCAGTAGGCAGTAGAGTGGGGAGCCGCACTGAACGCGTTGATCGAGGGAAAAAATCAATTTAAAACGCAATAATCAACTTGTCGTTTTTCTGTTAATAATTGACGAATCGAGTTGATTTTTGCGTAGAAACAATCCCTAGACTTGTGCGCTTCTCACAGATCCAATAGTTTGGTGAAACTGTTCATTTAACTTATTATTAACAACGAATAAACTGAATATTAGAAAATTCCAAAAGTAATTTAAAAATCGGTCAAAATGAGCAATGTCGGTTTATTCTTTATACATTTGGGAGTATCACATTAAACATTCAGTTCAATAGGTTGTTATTTGCGCTATCAATTTGTAGTTAAAAGCTTTTTTATTTCACAGAACGTTTAATTCGCAATGTAAAAACGAAGAGTTTAATGGAACATGTAATGATAAAATGTATTAAAAAAAAAAAATTTCTACACAAAAACATTTATTTGATTTTAATACATTGTTAATGATTGCTTTTCCATCACATTTTTAGAACAATAATAACTTTTCGAAAGCAAAGAATACTTTAGAATGATTCAGAACTGAAATTATTCTATGCCACGGTCCAAAAACGACTGAATTATTAAGAATTTTGTAGTATAGTGTTGATTTGTTTACATTAGTCCTTTCACGCGTTTGTTTACACTTTGTTCTAGGAAACACAAGATTCGCAAACTCGAGTGCGAAGAAGACAGGGAAAAGAAAAAAGGATATCATTTTATCTATGTTTTTTAAAGCTATGCAACTGTATCCTAAAAGTGTTTTCAACGCTGTGCAAATGTATGTATGAGGATGATTGATAATAATGATCTGTGATGGGAAAGAAATCATTAACAATGTATTCAAATCAAATAAATGTTTTTGTGTACAACTTTTTTTTTTATACACACATTTTATCATTACATGTTCCTTTAAACTCTTCGTTTTTACATTGCGAATTAAAAGCTCTGTGAAATAAGAAAGCTTCTAACTACAAATTGATAGCGCAAATAACAACCTATTGAACTGAATGTTTAATGTGATACTCCCAAATGTATAAAGAATAAACCGACATTGCTCATTTTGACCGATTTTTAAATTAATATTGGAATTTTCTAATATTTAGTTTATTCATTGTTAATAATAAGTTAAATGAACAATTTCACCAAACTATTGGATCTGTGATAAGCGCACAAGTCTAGGGAATGTTTCTACGCAAAAATCAACTCGATTCGTCAATTATTAACAGAAAAACGACAAGTTGATTATTGCGTTTTAAATTGATTTTTTCCCTCGATCAACGCGTTCAGTGGGGCTCCCCACTCTACTGCCTACTAGGCCGAGACGGACCGAGCGCACAGGCAGTTCTGCAATCCGGTGCCTCAATTATAGAATCGTCTCAAATTTTCAAAATCTATACATTTAACAAAATTTTAGAAATTTCCAAAATGTCTAAAATATTTAAAATTACAAAAATTATTAAAATTTGTCAAATTATGAAAATTTGTAAAATAATGAAAATTTGTAAAATAATGAAAATTTGTAAAATTATGAAAGTGTCTAAACTGTTCAAAATTTCTAAACTGTTCAAAAATTCTAAAATTAACAAAATTTCTAAACTGTTCAAAATTTCTAAAATTATCAAAATTTCGCAAATTACAAGACCGTATCACATTATCAAAATTTATAAAATTACCAAAATTTGTAAAAATTTGTAAGGTTATCAAAATTTCTAAAATTTCTAAAATGTTCCAAACTTATAAAATTATCAAAAATTCTAAAATTTCTAAAATTATTCAACTTTATAAAATTATCAAAATTTCCAAAATGTTCTAAATTTGTAAAATTTCTACAATTATAAAAACGTCTCAAATTTTCAAAATCTATAAAATTACCAAAATTTTAGAATTTTCTAACATTTCCAAAATGTCTAAAATATCTACAATTTTCAAAAACTTTTAAATTCGTAAAATTATTAACATTTCTAAGCTGTTCAAAATTTCAAAAATTATCGCAATTCATGAAATTACAAAAACGCCTCGAATTTTAAAAAATTAAAAAATTGGCTGTGGCTAGTCGTACCGAAAAATTGGGGGAGTTGGAAAAGGGGATGGACTAGTCGTCCCGAAAATTCGGGACGACTAGCCAAGCTTATGAAAAATACTTCACTACTAATCCCGAATGTCGGGACGACGAGACACTCCGTATAAAATTACCAAAATGTATGAAATTTCTAAAATTTTCAAAATTTCAAAAATTATTACAATTTGTAAAATTATCAAAATTTATAAACTGTTCAAAATTTCTAAAATTATCAACATTTCTGAAATTATAAAAATTTCTGAAATTATAAAAACGTCAAACATTTTCAAAAAATAATAATTGTAAAATTGACCAAAATTTCTAAAATATCTACAATATTTCAAAAATTATTAAAATTTTTAAAATTTCAAAAATTACTAAAATGTTTAAAATTGAAGGGCCGAATAATATAACTCGCCGAGCGCTCGAAATGTCGTAAAACTATTGTCCAAATTGATAAAAAATAGAAACTGCAAATTTCCAGTAACAAAAAATATTAATCGACGCGGCTTGTCAATGCGCATCTTTTTCTATTAGGCATTTTTTTTGCAAAATAACTAGTTTTGAAAATAAAAAATGAAAACTAATTTTTTTGCGCCCGAATAAACGCAATAAAATCAACGTTTAATCAAACTTAAACTGTGGTTTCTCAGAAACTAATTGACCAAATCACTTGAAATTCAAACTGGAAGTTCGTGACTCTTTACAGAAGCCAATGACATGAATAAAAATATCGTAGCGATCTATGGTTTTAATATTTTCGATCGATGTATCGATCGGCCCGAAAAACCGCGTTTTTCACATTTCACGTAGCGAGGAAGTTTCTCATTTCACGAGTCGTCCAGACGTCATAAGTGAGTTTCCAAACGCATCCAAAAAACACCCAAACGGTTGATAAAAGAATTGTAAAAAAAATTAAAAAATTTTGTGCAGCATGAAGTTAGCACTCCAATTTTGAAAACTCAATATCTTTTTCAGTTTTTCCGTCCAAACAACAAAATTTGGTTTCCAAACATGACCAAACGATTCCATTAAATAAAAGTTGGGTACTTTTTCATGTTGCTAGAACGCTGCTGCAATATTCATTTGGAATGTTGCCAATGTTTTAATTAAATATTTAATAGTATATTTAATATTTATATCTATACCAAAACGTAAAGTGACCATATTTGAAACGCTCAAATGCAGGACGCTGACAGTAGGATTGATGGAGGGGGTTCAGATTCAATGTTGAAATCTCAAATTTGATTGGTCAAGAACCTAGAGAGAAACTCAGAAACGTCGAAGTCGGAAAAAACCCCTTTTGCGGGATGTTTTGGAAAAAATCGTCTTTCACAGGACGTTTTGCAGGACATTTACCTTCGCAGGACACATTGCTCAAATGCGGGACTGTCCGGCGAAATACAGGACGAATGGTCACTTTACCCAAACGTGAGGAAAGAAAAAAAGGGTACAAAATTGTTCGGCGTGACATGTGCCCTAACGCATCTTTAACATCTACAGTATATTGCTGGGAAGATCGCCCTGGCGGACCGAACGAACGGAACGGATACGCTACAGCGTATCCTTATAGTATCCTCTCCGTATCATGCAAGAAAAAGTCATTAAAAAAGAAAGATTAACATTTCACTTGTTGAAATTCAGATTCTACGTGAAATTTTGAGTTAAAAGGTCACAGAGTAATCGCAATAGTTTTTCTTGCAACATTAAAAACTTTAAAAAAATATAATACTTATCGATGAAGTGCGCTGAAGGTGACTTTAAACGCATCGTCGTTCAGTAGCAGTTAATAGGCATTATCCGTCGACGATGCGTTTGAAGTCGCCTTCAGCCCACGTTATCGATAAGTATTATATTTTTTTAAAGTTTTTAATGTTGCAAAAAAAACTATTGCGATTACTCCGTGACCTTTTAACGCAAAATTTCACGTAGAATCCGAATTTCAACAAGTGAAATGTTCATCGTCCTTTTTTAATGAGATTTTCTTGCATGATACGGAGAGGATACGATGTGGATACTGTGAGGATACGCTGTAGCGTATCCGCTCCGTTCTTTCGGTCCGCCAGGGTCATTTCAACGATAAGTAAATATTTTTATTTTGAATAGACAAAAAAATATATAATGTTTTTTTTAATGGCATAAAACTCGGAATTAACTTGTGTTCAACGGTGTGTTATACAGGGTGTCCAAAAAGTCCCGGGACGGCTGAATATTTCCTCAGGTAAGATATTTTTCAGGGCGGTCAAGGTCATTCTTGAAAGAACTTTCAACAAGGAATTCAATGGTGACCTTTATTTTGATATTGACCATGACCTTCACGGTCATTTCAAGGTCAAATAGGTTTTTTTAAATGGGAACCTCTATTTTTGACCCCGGGAACTGAGAGAGCGGAAAATTTTACGTCCAGTATTGACCTTGACAAATCGAAAATTTGACCGTGAAGGTCATGGTCAAGATCAAAATAAAGGTCACCATTGAATTCCTTGTTGAAAGTTCCTTCAAGAATGACCTTGACCGGCCTGAAAAATATCTTACCTGAGGAAATATTCAGCCGTCCCGGGACTTTTTGGACACCCGGTATATAGGCGCCGACTATTTCGCCATACATATGTATATGGCGAAATAGCCGACGGTAGCTTATTTCGACATACAGTTATGGCCAAATAAGGACGGTATTTTATTTCGCCCGTCGGAATATATGCAGGAAGGTGTGAAATTCAAAATAAGGTAGTAGGTTATTTATTATTATATAGTAGATTATAATGAACAAATTAATCATTATAAAAAGTCAATTATAATTGCACCGAATCCATTTCATATCATGCAACTTCAAATCACAGGATCATTCGCCTCTTAGATATATTGTTCATCCTAGACTTTAGTGAGAAGTATTCACGGAGTGAATTTGTATAAAAAAAAAATTTATACATTTAAAAAAAAAAAAAAAAAAGAAAAAAAAAAAATAAATACAAATTTTAATTTTTTTTTTGGGTTTTCATTTTTTTTGAATATGAGAAATAATTACGACACGTGTGTCTGGTGATATACTAGGAGGGTTAAAAAAATTACTGCGCAACCGTCGGTCCCATAGAAAACTACTGCGCATCGAATTAAGCTACATGAATCTTCCAAACTTGCCGTGCAACATTCCCTCACAAGCGGACATTTTCTTGATTGACCGAACCTTGCCCTAAACTTTTAATGCAATATTTCCACCTTACAATGCAAGTTTCAGGAAATCTTCACAGAATTTTTTGTGCTATCTGGGTAGTAACCCAGAAAACCAATTCTTTTTATAAATACACGGAGAGAAAAATCAGCGTTTGAAACGACGAAAGGGCATCGTAGTCCAAAACCACGACTCATCGTCGTCTGAGACGACGAATATCGTCGTTTCATCCTACGAATCGCTTCGTCGTTTGAAACGACATGGATCGTCGTTTGAAACTACGAAACTCTTGCATTCCTGAATTAGGCCACGCCTCCAGTTTAGAAGCGCGTACGAGCATAAATGTGTCATCATAACCAGGGATTATAACATATTTATATATATATATATATGGGCGGGGCTTATTTTTGGTTGCAGCGCGATCATCGTTTCAAGCCACGATCCACGTCGTTTCAAACGACGAGAGTCGTGGTTTCAAACGACGATACGTATCGTCATTTTGAACGACGATTTCGTCGTTTCAATATACAGTTCTCGTCGTTATGAACGATGATCAAGACTCGTAGTTTCAAACGACGAATAAGCGTCGTTTCAAACGCTGATTTTTCTTTCCGTGTAATGTAAAACATTTTTTTTCGATTTTCCAACAAAAACCAAAAGTGGATATATGCCCTTTTGAAAGTAAACTCCTCATATGACGGGCTGTTTGAGCTTCACTCAATTAAAAATATTTCTTCACTTTTAAACGGA
>CAKNYM010044424.1:138307-153295 GCA_932195095.1 Andricus curvator | reverse complement strand
TAGGCGTCAGTTCAAAACTCACGCGGACAAAAAGTTCACAAATTCCAAATACCGGAGCCCATTATTCCACGTCTCTAGTCACGACCAGTGCCGTAAGTCGTTTGACACACATAGTGCAATTTTTCATGCTTAATTGTTACTAGGTTGTGAAGTTTTGATCTGATTACATACTGTGTTCTACTGTGGATACTTGAATTTCTCAAAAAATCTACAAAGTCGTCAACATTAATACTTTTTTTTACGACGCCTGCTTTTATACCTTTCGCTCTCTTTTAATTCTTCACCATTGACGCGCACACTGTACATTTTACTGCGCAAGCCAATAAATTCGGTAATAATTTTGCCATAACATTCTTCTTTCATGAGACCGAGAAATTTCTTATTGACTTGCGGCATTCCGAAAACATTGTCTAATGGGTAGTCGGATGTTTCAAATTTGTGTATATCATTCCATATGTCAGTATAAATGTCATTACATTTTACTTCATAGATCAAACTGTCTGTATCGGTGTACAATAATTTATAATTGTTGCCATTTTTTGCGTATATAATCATAGTGGAAATCGTAAATTAAAAATTTGCATACATCCAGCGCCGTTAGCCCTATATAGATTGGTTTATTAAACAATACTTCTATTTCTTTTTTTCAATTCTATAGTCACAAGATTTTTGCTCAAAATTGTTCGGCTATCGGAATTTGGCTCACCTGTGAAGGCTTCTGCTCCATACTTGCCCTTCCACTTTGCCACAAGTTTAACATTCACATATTTTCGTGAGTTCTCCATTGTTTTTCCGTAAACTGCATTTTTCATCAATTTAAAAAAGTTATTTTCAATTTCATTTCTAGAATTTGGTCTCAAAGTAGTATTCAAATCAATGTAACTTTTGGTCCATGTTCCTTGATTAAATTTGAGTACTCTGTGAATTTTCAATTAATATTAATCCATTAGCTCGAGCCTGCTTAAGAGCCCAGTAATGGAGAACGTAATTTTGTTTTGGCAAAAGAGTAGTTTGGAGCTTCTCCTGGCATGATCCTGGTGGTTTTGAGTGTTCTGGACAAAACGGCATATCATTGTGTTGATCGTGATACTCGGGTGGATAGTATGAATCTACTTCTAGTATACAACCAAACGGTGAATCGTCAGGATCATTTAAGTCAAAATTTTGAAGATTCGTCACCCACGCGAAAACACCGTAAGGGAGTGGTTGTCCCATTTCCCAACCATACAGGTTGTTTGCATCAAAATATTGGATGTAGATCATCTCACCATTTTCATTGAAAACTGTTATATACTTATTGTTGGCAGTAGCATATCAATTTGAGTATTGGCTCACTCCATCCCTTTTGCCTTGCTCAATCATCAACAGTATGGCAACGTCAGTGAGGGGTTCCAATCGTATATTAGTATGTTTGAGCATGGCGTCCCATGTCAAGCCAGGAGTGGTATAGTAATGCGCTGGATCGAGTTCCCAAGCCTCAAGACACTGTTCTCGGAAACTTTCTAAGACATCTGCTTAAAGCAGCACGTGAGTTTTCATATACAGTTTCATATATTCACCGAAAGTTCTGAGATTAAACCATGAAGATACCTGTTGTGCATGTGCATAATCTTCATCAGAGACTGATAAGTCATTTAGGACAATATAAAAGTTTCCCTTTGGTGGTGACTGAGTTTCCTGAATCTTCATCCTCGAGTCCAGTTATTCATTAAACGACAAATCCCCTTTCTCGTGAGGAGTTGAATTTTTTCAGCGTCAGTTCCAGAGAATACTGAATTCACAACTTTTTACTCGTTAAGGTACGATGCTAACTTTTCCAATGATAAGCCATAAAGCGAAATGAGTCTGTAAAACGGAATTTTATCTGCGTTCCGTGAACATATTTTGTAAATGATATGTACCTTTTTTATCCAACACCAAAACTTTCACCTCACCATCAAACTGTATAGCAATCTCGCGGAGTATGAAGTGAGCATTGTACCCACTCATGTTGTGAAACACACCAGGTATGGTGTTTGAATTTTGATAAAGTAGATTACAATGTTCATGCGCGCGGCCGCGATGTTCACCTGTGTAACACCTTTTTCAGTGGTGGACGTAGTGGTTTATTACAGATATGATAAACTGTGGCATTAACGGAGGCTTCCTGTTGTCCTGGTGTTAAGTTATCCATCGAATCCGCAGACAAAAGTATTTCTTCACCATTCCTTGCTGTCTGCTGCAGCTATAGAGCAAACCACTTTGCTGGTTCTTCATTTTCAGGACATCACTTGTATAATGATAGTGAATCATCATAACTACACCTCATGAAGTAACCAATGTCGCAAACCTCTCGCCTTTGAGAAACCTCCGTGTTGGATCTTCTCTCTTGATCATTCTTAGCTAGTTTTAATAGAGACTCACAATCGGCATAGATAATTGAGGGAACCTTTTCTTTGTCCTTAAAGTTCTCAAATTCAATAATGTCCCGGCCAGGTTTTGGTAGCACAACTTCACCTTCATTCACTTCTTTACAGTCTTCACTGTGGTAAACCAACTTTTCCATACTTCCAAAGTAATTTAATTAACGATCGCAGATGTATTTCCTACTCTCTCTTGCGAATAGTTGGCTGATAACTAATCGAGAAAGATCTTTGATCCAAACGTAGTGAAAGTTCAATGGTATATGTTCACAATCATCTTCTTCTTCTTTATCGCTGCTGTCCTCGTTCATATAGTCCTCTTCAACTCGGAGAAGATTTACGTGTTGATCCGTTTTGTACAGTCAAGTGAAGAAGTTGGATTTCAAATGTTGATACATCTTTAAATGCCACAGAGAAATTAATGCACACGTGAATGATCTTCGTCTTCAGACTTTGGAGGACAATATCAGGTTTGTGGAACTGATACGTTGAGTGGAGAAGAATGAGAAATTCTAGTAGATCTTACACTGATCACTCTAGAGAACGGACTTTAGTTTCGCCTGGGCGTATGTGAAGACGGGAATTACATCAACACCATAGAAGTGCCGAAGACGGTAACAAAAAATTTTCAGAACCGTATTGTGTCTCTCTATGTACCCGTAGCATGCATACTTTTAGCATTCACTGAGAACATGTCAAAGTGTTTCTAGCTCATGCTTGCAAGCTAGCATGTTACCTACAGGTATATTCATTATGCGCTTGCGATAAACTAAGGTGTTTATAACACCGTCTTGACAGACAAAAAGAAATGCTGCAGTCTCCAAGCTCAATCCAGCAGACTTGGAAAACATGTTAGACAGACCCGTCGATACCTCTTGTCCACGTATGATGCCGTAGAATTTACCATGAACGGGCTTGGCAGCATGTTCTCTTAGTAGAAGCGAATGTTTTGCTTCCTGAACACGACTTTTGGGCACCAAAGGTATTACTGATGCTAGGCCATGTGTAGTATCGCTGGAATCAAATGGGAGACCAAGCTCCTCTGCGGCCTTATAAACCTCATAAACCTTATAATAAACCTCCTTCGTAGGTTTGGGAAGGAAGGACACTCTACCATCCTTTCGTGCTGATGGCACGTGTTTTATAATAATGCTAGCCCAAAATAATTTCGCCAGTGGAGGGGCGACGAAATGCATGCGATTTTGTAAAAGCAATGTATAGATTTCTTCCGCCCCTGATGATTTAAAGGGACATACGGTCCCTACCGTCCAGCCTTCCTCGTCTTGATTGGTTCGGATTCGCTGAAAACCCGCGAAGTGAACTTCCATCAGGTGGTTTAGCGTTGCTTCTTTATCTTCGGCAAATTCACCATTATCGAGGCTTATTAGTCTGAGGCGAGCTTCTGGGTTTTTCGCCAGGATCTTGTGGAGCCTCGCTGTTTCCGGGATATCTTTCGATTCCTCGCAGAAGCCCCTTCAATCCTCCTGTTTATACTTTCTCATTTTTTTTTATTGTATTCATACTGGGCCGTCTTATAGATGTCCCAATATGAAGGCAATTTAGTTCTGTTTGTCCTGTTGCACAATGTTCTTGTCTTTTTACAGCGTTTCTCCAGGTGTATATTCCACCATTCTGCTCCTTCCCTAGACTTAAATGTGCTTGTCAGGCAATCGTTCTCATATGATGTAGACAAAGTCCTCCGCAGAAACTCCACGACGTCATCTAATTCATCTATGGTACCATAGCTTGCGGGAAATTCCACAAGCCTGCCTTTAAGTTCCTCTTTATAAGAGTCCCAAAGTGTATTTCATGGGTTTCTGATCTTTGAAACCACCGGGTTTCCTAGGGTTAATCAGAATAAGATATATTTGTGGTCCAAGAGAGACTCCTCATCAGAGACTCTCCAGCCCACTACCTTGCTCCTCAGTTCATTTGAGCATAGAGTCAAATCGAGAACCTCACTACTGTTTTTGACCTGGAATGTGGGAGTATCACCCCGATTCAGAATCTCCAGCTCAGATCCCGCTAGATATTCGATTAAATCTCTCCCTCTGTCATTGATGTTTGCGCTCCTGCACGCCGTATGTTGGGAGTTAGCAACACAGACTAACAGCAGAGGAATCCTCTTCTCCTGGCAGTGCCGAATTAGAGTGTCTACCTCTCTGGGAGTCGAATGTCCCTCAGCATCGCCCGGGAAGTAGGCCGAGGCGATAAACACCTCTATCCTTTGTCCGATTCTGCTCCTCAGTCTCACCTTGATAACGGGGAGATCCCTGGAGCAGAAATTAGGCACAAAAATCGCATTCATACCCTTGACGGCAATGCATGCTCTTGGTGTTTTTTCGCGTGGACCCTTATATATGGAGCTACATCCTTCCTACATTTACATCTACATCTACATCCTACATCTTTCCCTGTATAACCAGCGTTCTTGGATTAGGGCAATTATTGCCCGCACCATCGATATGCGCCTGGCTAGAACCGCGACCGTCGAGGCGCCTTTTCTGTGGTGCAAATTAATCTGCATCATGGGGATTTCCGTATCAGCCATTGAAAGGCTAATTCGGGGCACCTCCGAACGCTTCTGGTCTCCCTCCGGATCCTAGTTGGGTCTCTGGAAGGTAACCCTACCCACCTCTAGGTAGTGTCGGTAATCCAGAGCCGCAAGGGCTCCAGAAGTTCACACCGCTCGTGGTCGACTGTCCCCTGAGGTGCCTTCCACCATTGACGGTGGGTTAGAAGAGGGTCCCGGAACGGGTCACTCATTGTTTCTGTTTTGTTTTATTTTTCGTGTTTCAGTCATTTGATCCCACGAGAAGCTAGGGAATTCAGAAACACCCCCTGTAGAGCCCCGCTTGCAGGGGGCGGGTCTACATACTATGGGATTTGACCTGGTGTCCCGAAGTCTCTGTTAAGGTACCTTCTTTGTGACGCTGGCGTGCCCGCTTCTACTGAGGGGTGCGAGCTGTGAAGTTCAAGGATTTGTTAACCCTTGTGTCATTCAGCCCTTGACACGGCGATCACATCGTAGCTTGGGAGCATGAGAACTCGCGCCCTCGATATTCCAGGAAGCTTTGCTATTATCCCCTGGGAGGATCGCTTCTTAGTTTACGTCCCACAGACTAGAGTCCGTCAGTTCCGTCAGTTCCCTTGCAATGCGGTCTCTCTGGTTCACCTATTCCACATCTATAGTCCGATGAGACCCTTAAGACCTCCCATAAGCTCAGTTGGCCATTCACCCTCACACTCGCTTTGCAATCAAGCACGATGTGCATATATTGTTTTTATTTCCTTTAGGAGAAATCCATTGACTCCGTACTGTTTCAGGACTTCCCAAAAATTACTTCTATCCAACTTGTCAAACGCTTTTTCTAGGTAAACGAATGCTGATACCTCTGTAATTATTGCAGTTGCTTTTATCTTGCTTTCCTTTGCATATTGGGACGATAATCGCCTTTCCAGTCATCTGGAACTTTTTCCACTTCGATACATAAATTTATCAACTCGCACAACCTGTGAAGTATGTAGTCACCACCGTATTTAGACATTTCAGCGTTAATACCGTCTATCCTAGCAGCTTTATAATTCTTCAAGTTATTAATTATATCCCTAACCTCAGAGGCACAGATTCTTCCAACCGGGTTTTCAACGTGCCGTGTTCCATGTCGCAGTTGTGCTACCCTATAGCTTCACCTCTCAATAATTTCTTGAAAGAGTCTCTCCAAGCGTCTGGTATCCCGTCTGTATCACATAGCATTTCACTCATGTTATTTTTCATGCGGACTAACTCTATACTACAACTTCCTTTCAGAATGATTAAACCTAATAGCTCTCTTAAATCCATTTTTTTTAAATAAAAAGTACCCTGATATTTTTATATCACATTAGTATCAGAAAGTTGTCTTTTTCTTAATACTTCTCTTGTAGAAGAAACAATTTAATAATTCATACACAAAATATATAAAACTAGTCAAAATTCAAGAAATTGACCAATTTTAAAGTTTAACTTTCAAAAGTGCAATTATTGTTTTGGCCTGTATTCAAAACCATGTTTTTTTAAATAATGCTTATTTCTAAAATGAAAACGTTTAAAATAATTTTGATTTCGTTTTTTTTTTCATTTTTTACAACAAATTCAAGTGTAACTAAAATTAGAGACCTAAAAACCGTTCTTAGGTATTCTACTTAAAAAATTGTCGCCCACATAAAAATATATTTTAAGCTAACATCAAGTTCGAAATAATTTTTGGCGAAAATATTATTTTTAAAACGGTTGATAAGCCATTCAGCAAATAATGTGAGATTCCAAATAATTATGCACATGAAGTTTTTTCAATTTATTTGCTTTCTTGAAATTTTAACATGAAAAAGGTCACCAGAGAAATTATGAGATACACATTTAGAAAATATTTTGCCTAAAGATGAAAAAAAATACTTTAATATTATTTTTTGTAGGATTTCACGAACAATTCTTCCTTTACATAAAAAATTACGTAGCATGATCTTTATTTGATTATAATATTGAAATTTAATGATAAAAAACTTATGCGGCTTAGCGGTCAGAAAATTCCTTTGTTTTAGGTCCGGTTAAGTCAACTTTTCGCACTGATATCATTCTCTCTTCAAGACTCTATAAGGAGAGATACAGAGGTTATATCGTAGATGATTTTTTTAACAAAAGCGAATGAACAAATAAACTTCTAAAATCTCTCGAAACCTCAGCATGTAATACTTCTCAACACTTAAATGTTCAAGCCACCTTTCACTTTTTTCTAATTTATTTCGATTTTTTTACTTCGGTCCAAACAGGGTATGTTATTTGTTCTGTCGCTTTTATTAAAAAAATCATTCAAGATCTAACCTCTGTATCGCTTCTTATAGAGTCTTGAAGAGGAACTGATACCAGTCTGAAACGTTGACTGAACTGGACCTAAAATAAAGGAATTTTCTCACCCCTAAGCCGCATAAGCTTTTTATCATGTATACAGCATCGGTGGCCTAAGGTTATCTATATTTAATTGAATATGGCTTTAAACAACAAACATCACCGGAGCATGCCCTCCAATGAAAGAATAGATAAGGAAGAAGCCCAGGGTGTCGTAGACCTGATACGAAAAAGGACAAAAAACACGAGAAAGCTGGAGAACTTAAAATGCCAACTTAAGTTTCTACATGTTGCCAAAGTCAGGAATCTCACTCAAAAACACATCGAAAATAGCACTAAAATTAAAATTTATATGTTTTCGGAAAACGGTAAGAAAAAAATAGATAATATGTTTAGGAGTTAAGATTTAAAATTTTAGATCAGGGAATTACCGAAAAAATTTGGAAATTAGAAGTTTTACTTAAAAAATTGGCAATTTAGAATGTAGAATTTGCGACTCAGCCTCTGAGGAATTTATTGATCAGCACATTAACTCTGATGATAAATCTTCAAAAAAAATTAAGAACAAACTTAAATTCGCATCAAAAAATAAAATAAAAAATTTAGCAAATGATTAAAAGAAAAGTATTCCATGTGATAAATCCAAATGGATTATGAACCTTTCTGAAACACGAATTCCAGACGAGGTCGTTGAAATTCTATCTTTAGGAAAAAACTTTGCTCTTCCTTACGATCATAAAAACTTCCCCTCGGATGATGTTATTACTGAAGTTGAAAGTAAACTACATCAAATCAGTCCCAGAAAAAAGGACACCATTAGGTGAAATTTAGCTTTTCATACACAAAGTTGGTTACTTAAAGGTGACAATTCTACAAAATTTGATTGTATCGATACTGTTGAAAAGGTTTCTCAAACTGAAAAATTTCTTAATGTACATCCAAACTTGGTGATCACTGAGGCTGATAAAGGGAGCTTTACGGTCGTAATGGAGCAGCAAAGTTATAAAGAAAAAATTGTAGATCTTTTACAAGATGAAAAAGTTTATGAAAAGGTTATAAGGAACTCCTTGAATAGAATAACAAAAGAAACATATGTTTAAGTCAAAAAGTGGGATCATGCGAATTTAATTTCGGATAATATATCCTTAAATCTAAGACCATCGAACGTATACATTGCCAGAATATACGGCCTACCTAAAATCCATAAGTAAGCGATTCCGCTTAGACCGATTACCTCTGATATCGATACATCATGTGTAAAAAAGCATCGCTTTCACAAAGTTCAATTTAACCTATTTTAGGCAAAACTAACACATTTATCAAAAATAGTTAGAACTTTATTGGAAAAATTAAAAACATCACTATTCCAGATAATTTCACTTTCATTTCTTTGGATGCCGAATCGTTTTTCACTAACATTTCTAAGAATAAAGCAATAGAATGTATAAAAAAACGTCGGACGTAAATCCAAGAACACACATATTTGACAGAAGAAGCCTTTGTAGAAGCGACAATCCTTGTGATGAAAAATTCCTATGTACAATTTGAGGATGAAATTTATAAGCAAAAATCGGGTTACCCATGGGCTCCTCCATTTCTGCAGCTATAGCTAATCTGGTCTTAGAAGATATAGAGGAAGAGATCCTAAATAATCTTTCCTATAACGTACCTTTTTTCTTCAGGTACATAGATGATATTCTCACATGTGTACTGAGGAAAAGATAGATGACTTGTTTGATAGTTTCAATAGGGCTGACTCCGTTCGTAAATTCACTTTAAAAAAATCGACTCACAACAATAAAATAAACTTTCTCGCTGTCACGGTAATGGTAGAAGAAGGACGTGTAATTTCAAATTGGTACCGCAAACCTACATGGTCAGGTCGTTATCATCACTTTCATTCCCATCATCCGATCTCTGTAAGAATAGGCGTAATTTACTCTTTCGTAAACAGGGCCATAAAAATAACCGATCAAAGGTTACAACAAGAAAATTTAGCCTTAGTCAAAAAACTTTAATACAAAATGGATATCCAGAAAAACTCATACCCTGTGAAACATGTCGTAGACTGTGTAATATTTTCGACGTTAATAATAACACTAACAATCAACATGAGAATGGAAGTGATGACGATCCGAAAAAAGTGATGGTCTTCCTATACGCCAGGGCTCTCCAGAAGGCAGTCAGCGACTGCAGCGACTGCCAATTGCAGTCACGAGACTAGGTCAAACAGGCCCTCATAAATTTTCGTCGAACTTGTCCTTCGACTCGTCCCTAATACTTCACGGTAAATTACAGTTTGAAATAAAAAAATGAAATGTATTGTGAATTCAGGTAGAAACAAATCAGACCCTTCGGTGTGAACAATGAGCCGCAACGAGCCGTGACCGTAACGACCGTAACCCTTTTCAGGATTCCAGGAAAGAGAAGAAAAAAATCTGCCCGCTTCGCGGGCACATTCTCATGGCGCGCTTCGCTCGCAAGTTTGAGCGCGCCCAGGGCGCGCGACTGCTGGATCTCGCGCTTCGCGCTCGATCATATATTTATCTCGCGCTTCGCGCTTGATTATGTATTCACCTCGCGCTACGCGCTCGGGCGTATTTGCATCGCGCTTTACGCTCGGCTCCTCTAGATTTTTGAACTTCGTGTTCGACTTCGATGAAAAGAAAAAGTTTGTTTGCAAATATTATAAAATTATCAAAACCTCTACATATTGAGCGATTGTTAAATTTGTTTTTATTTTAAACTGAAAAGGAACTTTATTTACTCAAGGTTCTATCGACCTTAAGGAACACATTCTCATCCAGACACTCGCGCTTCGCGCTCGATATTTGATTTGAAAATTATTTGAACCGTATGATAGAAACAAAAAAGTTTGAGCGCACTTACGGCGTGCGATTTGGTAAATACACTGAGCGCGCACTTTGTGCTTCGTGTTATATGTTCTTCCTATACAAATTACTAAATTGGTATTTGATTTCAAATGAATAGTAATGATATAATTCAGGCGACAAATTTTATTAGTTAACATTTTATTTTAGCTTGTGCCGTTTATCAAAAAAGTTAATTTTTTCATTTTGAATATATTCTTACCACAAAAATTGATTACGGGTTTGTAAGTCTTTTTTGAATGCACAATTTTTGTTCATTCATATGTTTTCGTACCTTGCATTGTTTTTTCAAAAATTTGATTTTTTTACTGTGAATGTTATTTTCACGAATAAAACAAAAACCACGCATCCTATCGAAACGTGAGTCACAATAAATTTGTACCTCTTCCTTGTATGAACAAATTTTGTTTCAGTCATTTTTTCGTAGCTGGTAATATTAGTCTGAAAATTTGATTTTTCTATTTTCAATGCTGTTTTTTACGAATAAAACAAAAACTGCGCGTCATATCAAAAAGTGAATGATAAGAAATTTGTAGATCTTTTTTAGGTGCACAATTTTGGTGAGATGATCTTTTCTGGTATCTTGCATAGTTTGACAGCAAAATGGCTTTTTTGATTTTTCATTAATTTTTTGTGCGATCAAAATTTGAATTTTTTATTTTTCAAAAAATTCAAAAAGTTGTTATGAAAATATTATAGGGTGTTCAAAAAGCAACGTTTTTCTCCTCTTGACTTTTTTTCATATCGTGCGTTTTTCGGCTTAAAATGTTCATTTTCGTTTGTTTTTTGGAATTTTGAAAATGCTATAACTCCAGTAATTTTTTTTTTTATCACGAAAAGTCATAAGTATATTTTGTTCGTCATTTTGGTACTACTAATAACCGTACATAGAATTTTCAAATCTTCCAAAAAAGTAGTCTCAAAAATTTTCAAAATGTGCTCACTTTTTGGATTTTCATCCAAAATAGCTGGTTAACGAACTCGTTCTCTATTTTTCGGCCATAAAAAAGTGTGCCAAAGCTCAATCAAATCTGATCATTTTTTCGAAAGTTATCGTAGCTACAGACAGACAGACAGGCAGACAGACAGACAGACTGACAGACAGACAGACAGACTACAGACTACAGACAGACAGAAACCTTGGTAAAAATCGTTTTTTCTAGCTCAGGAGGTCTCAAAACGTGGAGATTTGATGAAAACCGACTATTTCAAATTTTACATAAAACCAATACCTTCTCATTAGAATGAGAATGTAAAAATGACAGAAAATCTTTGGAGCAGTCATACACTTGTCGTGGCAGTCAGCACCTGCTGAAAGTGGTGAGCCCTGCTATACGCTGATATTTTCTAAAAAGAAAAAATATAACACATTTTCGAAGATCCGAAACAATCAATAGTTTCCAAAGCGGGTAACAAACTTCAGAAGTTATATAAATCCAAAAAAGATCCTATAGAAAAAATCAACAAAACGCACGTCGACTATCAATTAACTTGTAACCAATGTAGATCCATCTGCATAGGTCTAACTCGAAGAGAACTTACAGTCTCAATGTATACCATTAAGCCATTTCCCTTTCGGGGTAGGCGTGACACTACCCGATTCGGGTAGTGTTTCTAGGTTGATAACTTGTAGTAAATAACTACAAGTATGGGCTCACCACACCCACGATGTGCCAACAGCACTCAGTTTTCTCGAATGGTCACCCATCCAAGTGCAAACCGCGCCCAACGCTGCTTAACTTCAGTGATCTGACGAGAACTGGTTTTTCCAGCATGGTATGGCTGTTGGCTCAATCCATGTTGGCTCAATGAAAGAGCATACAAGAGTTGTAAACAACTTTTGTACTAAAACCCTGCCGATTAAACGGCACTGAAACGGCACTCAAACGGCACTACCCAGTGCCGTTTCAGTGCTGTTTGCTTAAAGCTACTCAGATTCCAGTTTTAAATGCCTGCATAAGTTCCCTTCATACCTGCGAATAGGCTGCCAAGTAGACCAGTTGAAAGAGATTAAAAATGAAAAATCAAAATTTGTAATATTTTGAAATTACCTCTGCGAAAGTTAGAATTTCAGAATCTACGGGTTTCGATAATTTCAGATATCTAACTTTTATTTTTAAAAGTTCAAAATTGGAATTAACATAATGTATCCCGTAAATGGAATGATATACGCCAAAGCAGACAACACTTTTGAATTCAACTTCTGAATAGTATATTAGTATATAATTTACATATAAGTATAAAATATATATAACGAGAAAATTCATAAATTAAAAAAAGTGGTAATAATTTGAAGCAAATTTTAAAAAGGGATTCGGGTTGGTGGCGGCCAACTACTGTGAACCACTCTGTCCGCCCGGTACGTGACGAATACAATAGGGCCATTATATGATCGTCGCATCACTCGAGTCCCGTTCAGGTGCCGAAATCACTACAAACAGTCACTAAAACGGCACTGGCGGCCCAGTGCCGTTCGCCAGTGCCGTTTTAGTGCCGTTTCATCGGCAGGGAACAGCCTTAGGAGAACATGCCGTCACTATGTTTCACACTTTTGATTACAACAATCCCATTATTTTGGCCATAGAAAAAACTAAAACTAAAAGGGAGATTCTTGAAAGGGCTCACATAATACGGAACAAAAAATCAGTTAATTTACGTACAGACATCCAAGGCTTGAGTACTTTATATCATAATTTAATTTTTACTAAGTAAAACCGATCAAAAATAGTCTAATATAACTCAAGTGCACTATTCATTTACATTTAGAACTTAATTTGGGTTAAATTGAGGAAATGACGTTCTTGGGATAACGTGATCGTCAGTACCACGGGACTGCAATAACCCACTTCCTCAAAAATATTTTCATCTCAGTACATAACCTCAAAAAACTGAAAGACCACGCGTCACCGCGTTGATCCTTGCCTTATTTCACACAAAACCTCAATTTCTCTAAAGAATGGATTTCAGAAGAACAATTTCAAAAATTTTCTTATTAGCAACATCTGCAATATGTTAACAGAAACAAAAATTTGAAAAAAAACACACTTCAAAAATTTTCCGTGAGCAGTTTGCGGTTATGTGCTCCACTATGCAACTGAAAAGGAACTTTAATCTAAATTCAAGGTTTTTGTTTGTTTCACAACAATCTTTATAATTTTAGGTTATTTTATAACTATATATCGGTAAACTAAAATAAAATAACCTGCATATACCCATATCTTCCATTCTAGGCATAGATGTAAACTTCTAAAATCTCTCGAAACCTCAGCATGTAATTCTGCGAAACACTTCAATGTTCGAGCCATCTTTAATTTTTTTCTAATTTATTTGGAATTTTTGACTTCGGTCCAAACAGGGTATGTTATTTGTTCTTTCGCTTTTGTTTAAAAAATAATTTACGATCTAACCTCTGCATCGCTCCTTATAGAGTCATTAAGAGGAACTGGTACCAGTCACTGAACAGGTGAAAATACACAAAACAGGTATTCAAAAAATAAATAATAATTGATGGCGAGTATTTTGACTATCAATGTTAATGGTCCTGTTTAGAATGAATACATATATTACATTTATAAACATTATATTACAAATAAAATTTCTAACGTTACGGGGTTTCGAACCTACATCTATATCTGAATCTATCGCCTGGCAGTCGGGAGTCTTACCCATTACTCTACACCTGGAGAATTGAAAATCAATGAAAAAACCATCCTCATAAGCCACAGCTCAAGGCAGTTGAAAAGAAACAATTTTTTAACTTTTTTTCTCGTTAATTTTTTTATTATTATGCGACATCATGTAGATGTAAAATAAATTAACTGTCAACGGGAATATAAATATAATGATTTTTTAAATAAATAATTTAAACCGAGATAACAAATTTTTTCAACATTTTTGTTTTAATTTTTGTCAATAAATTTTTTTTTCAAAAATTTTTCTTCAAACAATTTTTTTTCTACAAATTTTTTTTCAAAAATTTATTATCAAAAAATTTTTTTTAAACAATTTTTTTTTTCAAACATTTTTTATACAATTTTTTTCAAACATTTTTTTTTGCGCCCACTTTGACTAGTTTTTCTCCGTGTAATATTTTTTTTTCTCGCGTTTCAGGCCATTTGACAACTTTTGATAATGACACAAAGTGTCATTTTTAATGAGCATTTGACATTTGCATCGACGGAACTTATAAGTTTTATCACGTACTGCGACAATTTTTTCAATTACAATTTTTTTAAACTATCGTGTAACGTTTTGCTTTTTAGGTGTTTCAGAATATTTTAAAACGATTAAGAATTACATCAAATGTAAATTTTTCGGAACATTTACAAGTTATCATAAAGATGGAGCTTCGAATTTTTTTTCCTAAAAAAAAGGAAACGTCGTGCCGCTCGTATCATTACAGTTATTCTGAACCAATTTGCCAAAGCCTGAACGACCGTCGACCCAACCTTGGGCCAGAGTTGGGCCGACGGTCGGCAGCAGAAAGGTTACTTGCACTTGTTAATATTACGCCGATGGTCGGGCCAACTACCGCCGAGAGTCGGGCCGACCGTAGTGTTATGGTTATTTGGAGCCAATTTGCCAAAGCCTAAACGACCGTCGACCCAACCTTGGGCCAGAGTTGGGCCGACGGTCGGCAGCAGAAAGGTTACTTGTACTGGATAATATTACGCCGATGGTCGGGCCAACTACCGCCCAGAATCGGGCCGACCGTAGTGTTATGGTTATTTGTAGCCAATTTGCCAAAGACTAAACGACCGTCTACCCAACCTTGGGCCAGGGTTGGGCCGACGGTTGGCAGCAGAAAGGT
>CAKNYM010044424.1:119896-138297 GCA_932195095.1 Andricus curvator | reverse complement strand
GGCAGCAGAAAGGTTACTTGCACTGGATAATATTACGCCGATGGTCGGGCCAACTATCGCCCAGAGTCGGACTGACCGTAGTTTTATGGTTATTTGGAGCCAATTTGCCAAAGCCTAAACGACCGTCGACCCAACCTTCGGACAGGGTTGGGCCAACGGTTGGCAGCAGAAAGGTTACTTGCACTGGATAATATTACGCCGATAGTCGGGCCAACTATCGCCCAGAGTCGGACCGACCGTAGTGTTATGGTTATTTGGAGCCAATTTGCCAAAGCCTAAATGACCGTCGACCCAACCTTGGGCCAGGGTTGGGCCGACGGTTGGCAGCAGAAAGGTTACTTGCACTGGATAATATTACGCCGATGGTCGGGCCAACTATCGCGCAGAGTCGGACTGACCGTAGTTTTATGGTTATTTGGAGCCAATTTGCCAAAGCCTAAACGACCGTCGACGCAACCTTGGGCCAGGGTTGGGCCGATGGTCGGCAACTGAAAGGTTACTTGCACTGGATAATATTACGCCGATGGTCGGGCCAACTATCGCCCAGAGTCGGGCCGACCGTAGTGTTATGGTTATTTGGAGCCAATTTGCCAAAGCCTAAACGACCGTCGACCCAACCTTCGGACAGGGTTGGGCCGACGGTTGGGTGAGTTTTGGAAGCCAATGTCGGCTTCTAACGTTTGCCCAACTAAGGTGGCTTCGACCTGCTATAGTTGGGCCAACCTTGGTTACCAAAATTCGATTGCCAAAGCCGGCCCGACCTTGGGCCAACCGTCAACTCTGGCTGCCAACCCAAATTCGCACCTGGGTTATTATAAAATCAATACTTAAGTATATGCTGTGCATAAAGAATTCATCTGTACCGCTAAAAGGCTAGCTAAAGTATGGTTACGTCCTAAGGAGTCGAAGTAGACTCCTATTTCTTTACAAGCCCTCGTCTTGTTCAATTTAACTTCATACGCTCCTCCAAAATTGCCAGATAAGGCAAATCTTATAGTATTTTTGGATGGATATTGTCAGGACGTATTCGACATTTAATAGAAATAGGTCGCTTAGCCTCAGCTTCTAATTGCACGGCTCCAGAACTACAAGATAATTTATCTGATTTCTAGGAGATGGAAGAACCTTCCTCCTCATACTCTTTGACTGAGGATGAAATTCGCTGCGCAGAGCATTTCGTTGCTAATTTTACTCAATTGCCATCCGTTCAATATAGAACAAGATTACCCTCTCAAAAGGGTTGAACAACTGGAACAAATGAAGTCGTAATGCCACAAAAATAGTGTTTAAATGTATATTGGGGTTGCTGATTATAAATTTTAAGGTAAAAAATCCAAAAGGGCGGCCAAATTTTTTTCAAAATTTATTAAAAAAATTTTTTTAAACTCAAAATAAATTATTAATACTCTCCATACATATTTTTCAAGGTATTGGTAGGTAACATAAAATAATTTGGACTAGAATTGAAGGGTGAAACCACCCTTGAATCGAGCAAAACGGTGCATTAAAAAAAAATGATTTTTTACAGACAAATAGTTCTTACAACTTACATTAAGAATTCCTATATGAATTTCTCCTCTGCGGGTCATACTTTCTGTGTAATCAACCCTCAAAGTAGGGGGTGAATTGTACAGCGCAGGTGGCACGCTCCTTCCGTAGCTCATATTACGAAATGGGGTCGTTTCTGGATGAAAGTGTATATAACTAAAGTTGTACAGAATTTTCCGTTATACAATTTAAGGCTTATACATTTACCTTCAAAAACCATCTTGTTTCAAGATATAAGCTATGGAAGGAGCATGTCACCCGCGAAATGAAACTCACCCCCTATTTTGAGGGTTGATTACTCAGAAGGTATTATCCACAGAGGAAAAATTCATACTAGCATTCTTATTATAAATTATAAGTACTATTTTTCTGAAATAAGTAATTTGTTTCCGATGCACCTTTTCCAAGATAAACGTCAAAAATAATTTTTTGCAGGTGGTTCATTCTTAATGAACCGATTGGACATTCAGTAATTGTACTGAATTGTTACATTATATGGTAAGTAATGATAATGCATAACAATAAATCAATATTTATACAAAAATTGAATATGAAGAATTCAAACCGTATCAGAAAAAATAGAAAAACATGGAACTTTACTGCAAACAGTTTTCGAATGCAGTGATGTGAAGCTGAAATCAATTATTTTAATTGAGGGGCTGATAGCAAAAGCGAAGTAGGAAAATCGTCGAAGCAAAAACGAGTTAAGAAGGATGCGGGCAAAAACGAGTTAAAAAGAAACAAGAATAACCAAGATTGTATCGTTTATTATAATATAATGATATACTAGTATGGTAGATTATTTTATAGTCTATCATTGTATTAGACTTTTATGTTGTGATATTTGATACAATGCTCGTTATTCTTGTTTCTTTTTAACTCGTTTTTGCCCGCATTGTTCTTAACTCGTTTTTGCTCCGAAGACTTTTATACTCCACTTTTGCTATCAGCCACTCAATTGAATAACCATGCAGTGAACATACGTTCATATATACAAAAATGTAAACTAAAACATGAATTAAAAAATTTTTTAGTAAAAGATATTTATTGATAAATTTCAATAAAAATCAGAAGAAAAGTTTATAAAGGTTTAAGCCACAAGCAGATGGAGTCAATCCTTGTTTTTGGTGTATGTAAATATGTTTTTGTTTATTTCATATATAAATAACATTATTTCGCAGGTGAAGTAGAAACGTTATTAGTAATTCGTAATTCAGGTTTACTTGCCTAAGTTTTTGAGAAAGAAGTGAACTAACTTTCCTAAACATCTAGAGAAACATCTTCGTCTTAAACTTCGTTCATTTCTATCATCCTATTATATTTCAATCATCATTTCTAACTTTTTGTATAAACACTTCAGTGACAAAAGTAGTGTCTTGAAATTTCATAGCATTTTACATAAAATAATCTTGCCTGCTATAACATTTTCTCTTTATTTGACGGCTATTATAGGAATCGGATATGTATACATTACCTCAATACAGATATTATTACATTCAGAAAATTATTTACTACTAATAACGTTTTTGCTTTACCTGCGAAATAGTGTTATTTGTATATGAAATGAAGAAAAACCCATTGACATACACCAAAAACAATTATTGACTCCATCTGCTTGTGGCTTGTACCTGTACAAACTTTTCTTGTAATTTTCATTGAAATTTACCAATGAATATGTTTTACAAACAAATTTTTTCATTCATTTTTTAGTTTACATTTGTGTATATATGTATGTATGTTTGCTGCATAATTATTCAATTATAATAATTGCTTTCACCTTTACATCACTGCATTTGAAAACTGCTTGCAGTAAAGTCCCATGTTTTTCTATTTTTTCATATACAGTTTGAATTCTTCATATTCAATTTTTGTATATCTAATAATGCATTGTCATGTATTATTATTCCTTATCATATAATGTTACAATTTTAAGCAATTCTTGAATTTCCAATGGTTTCATTAAGAACGAACCACCCGCAAAAAATGGTTTTTGACGTTTACCTTGGAAAAGGTGCAGCGGAAACAAATGATTGATTTCAGAAAAATAATACTTACAATTTATAATAAGAATGCTAGTATGAATTTTTCCTCTGTGAGTGTTACCTTCTAAGTAATCAACCCTGAAAGTAGGGGGTGAGTTTCATTCCGCGGGTGGCACGCTCCTTCCATAGCTCATATATATATTGTTACAAGATGGTTTTTCGAGGAAAATGTATGAAACTTAAATTTTATAACGGAAAATTCTGTACAACTTTAGTTATATACACTGAAAAAATGGATTACTTGTACCAAGTGAATTTTACTTAGCTGAAGTGAAATTCCTGATTATTTTCAAAGAAATATTTTTTTGGGGCAAATAAATATATGCACTTTGAATGGAAAAAAGAATTTCTTTCAGCCAGACAAATGTTAATAGGATTAGGTTAACATCGTTTGCTTCAAAAATACGACCGTGTGACGTGGTAAATATTATCCGTCACTTAAAGAACTCCATGTGTCGTGGAAACCGAAAACTTTCGAATCAGCCCGCTTGAGACGTTAGAGCAAGGGTCATCACCGAAACACCACCAGGAAACTCTCACGGTCTTATATTTTACCACTTATTTATTTTCTTTGTTCTCCTATTATTTTCATACCTTCTCCCGGAGTCAAACCTGTCGTCGAGGGGGAATCTACGAAACCATGTACATTTCAAAATGGGAACCTTATCTCACTCAAACCAGAGGCCACCACCGTATGGACGACCGAGACCTCCGATCAAGCAGAGTCGCAAGCGGGCATGTGGCCCCGACCCCGCAACGAGAGAGTAAAGTCTCTCTCTAATCAATCTCTCTCACCGGAGAGTCACCTAAACGGTGTCATTATGTCTCCGCTATTGTTTGTATGTAATTTAAATCGGCCACCTGTATTCCGAAGGCTTAAATTAGTTAATAATAGTTGTAGACCGGGGTGCACTCCCGAATATTTATGAGTTTGCGAACTCGCTTAGTTTGCGATATCTGTTGACGTGATCTCGTTAACGTCTCTTATTGGATGACCACTTCGACATTAGAACTCCGACCATTCTGTATTTCCGGAAGCTTCTGGACCTGTCACTCTTGCTCTAACCTTTCGACGCGACATTGCAACAAAACGCAGCTATTGAAATGTCGAGCTCGGATGAAGAGACAATCTCCTTTTTTACAAAAATCCGTAACGCTCTCGAATCATGGACTCTAGATAAGAAAACTCAGGTATGAACTTTTGTACTCTGGCATGTTCGATGGTCGTACTGGCTCTTATTGAATAAATTCTGAGGTTAGAAAAATAACTGCCACGTGTTCCGACCATGGAGTTTCGCTAACTCTTATAAGTGCCGCAAGTGTTTTCCGGATTACTAGTCTGTTTGTTTGCTGAGACTCGGTGTTAATAGTGACTAATCACATAACCTCCAGAATTGTAAGAATATATGTAGTTTCGACAATGTAATTCTCCTTTCTTTTTTTCATTGGGATTCGGAGTTTAAAATGGTAAGATTGTGAGAACTCGCTATTACGTGAAAAGTAAATGTCGGTTCGTGTGTGTACAGCACGTTATGTTTTCTTTTCTGAATAAATTCGATACTTTCTTTTATTTAATAGAAATCTTGGCCTAGACTTTCTTCATTTATTTTAACAGACCCACCCGCCTCTCTCTTTGAATTGCAGTTATGTTATTAATCGGAAAGAATCAGTAATAGGAAATAATGAACAATGGTAAGTATTTCGATAAAAGCAATAACAGATGATTCGTAGATAGGCCGCAGAAACCCCGTTATAACCTATTGGTCGGAGGGATATATTTCTTTAAATCAAAGAAATATTAATTAAAGACTAAAATATACATTTTAAACCAAGTAAATGACTCATTGTTCCAAATGAATGTGCCATGAATGTGAATGAATATTTCTTTGAAATGAGAATATGTGAATTGATGGAAAGAAATATATTTTAAAGTGAAGAAAATATTTTATAGGCTCAAAAAACTATTTCTTCGCATCAAATTTTTGAGTATTTGAAGCAAAAGAATATCCCACTGATTCAAACAAATATTTATTTGGCTTTGGTTCATACTTCAACTGTAGTACATATTTTCCCAAATGAAAAAGTTGATTCTTTCAGCCTAGATTATAATTAACATTGTTACTTTTATACATATTTAATTTAAACAACACATATAATTTTAAATTTTGATGAACCTGAAACAGAAAAATTTGATGAAAAATCCACCTCCAGCAGGAATCGAACTTGGGTCCGTCGAGTGTCCAGTCCACAGCGATGACCACGACGCTGTCGCAACATGGAAATTCTAAGGCGGAAAGCCGTATTTAACCCTCACCATAAATGCAAAAGAAATATGTCTTCAAATCAAAAACATGGATATTGAATTTAACAACATATTTCTTTGATCTAAAGAACTATTCAATTGAAACAAATTATGCAATGTTTGGTTTAAAAAAATAATTACTTCGATGGCATAAATGTTTATTTGTTAAAAATAATTTAATTCTAGTAAGCAAATGAAATATTTCCGTCAACTGAAGAAATGAATATCTATGTAAACACAATATCTTGTTGATCGAAATAAATGCTTCATTGGTATAAATGCATGAACTCTTTGTAACAAATGAATATATTTTTAATTTAATTAATATTATTTTGAATTAATTCATTATTACTTGGCCAACAGCCATACCACGCTGAAAAACCCAGTTCTCGTCGGATCACTGAAGTTAAGCAGCGTTGGGCGCGGTTAGTACTGGGATGGGTGACCATTCGAGAATACTGCATGCTGTTGGCACATCGTGGGTGTGTTGAGCCCACACTTGTAGTTATTTACTACAAGAAACTATCCACCTAGAAACACTACCCGAATCGCGTAGTGTCACGCCTACCCTGAAAGGGAAATGGCTTAATGGTATACTACTACTACTAATGGTATACTTTGATTTAGATCAACTTAAAGACTTGATTCAAGTATGCACAATTAATTTACTCAAATGCGTCCAAATCAATTCAAAGAATCGAACTCATTGAATCAAATAAATATTTCTTTGAACGACTAATCATACTTCAACGAAATGGTTCTCTTGAATGTAAGCAATATATTTCTTTGAATCAAGGAAATATAGCCAAAGAATTCATTTCTTTAGATCAACAGAAGATATGTGTCTGTTTTAAATAAAAATTACTACTATTAAAGAATATTTTCTTGATGCTAAGAAATAGGATTCAAGTAAATGCATTTTCTTGGTTCCAAAAATTCTTTTTTTCAGTCTAAACTTTCATCCACAAACGACCCCATTTCGAAATATGAGCTACGGAAGGAGCGTGCCACCTGCGCGGTACAACTCACCCCCTGCTCTGAGGGTCGAGAACTCAGAAAGTATGACCCGCAGGTGAAAAATTCATATCGGTATTCTTATTGTAAACTGTATTTGTATTTGTATATATTTATGAAAAGTTCCTAGGGCTAAATAGCCTTATAAGGAACAGGTGATACATATTACAATTAAAATATGAAGGCGATCGATTTGACGTTTCAAATCAAAAATAGGTATTTAACAAGAGTAAAGAAATAAACTGTAATACACATAATTAGATGTGGGCTCTCAACAGAAGGATACTATAAATACACATACGCAAATACACATACTTAATAGTAAATACGCATTCATATACAGACTTATATATTTTTTCAATCAAGGATTTAAGTGTTACTAATGTGTGATTTCGAGGGTAGGATTTGATGTGTTAAATAAGTAACCAAAAAGTAGTTTTCTGAAGACAAATTGTGAAGGTGCATTTCTAATGCTCATAGGTAGTTTGTTCCAAAGGCGAGCACCATGAATAACAGAAGACCTTTGAATTTTACACGTGCGGTGTGGCTGAATTTTTAGTACTGTTTTGCTTTCACGGAGTTTGGAATGTGTTGGTTGATCTTTGTCAATAAAATGGAAGAGCTTAAGAAGATAGTGCGGAGCTTCATTACTGAAGGTCTTCTTTTGGCGACGATAAGAAGTCCTGCTCTTTCTCTATACTGAGTAATATGTTCACTTTTGGGGATGTTATAGATGAACTGAATGCAAGCATTAAGCGTACGCTCAAGCTTAGCATTCAGCTCATCAGCAATATCGTCATATACCACACAACCGTAGTCAAAGGAAGGAAAGATGAGGCTTTTAGATAGATAGATGAACGTTTATTTTTCAGCCTGCTGGCCGTCAAAAATTGACTTGCTTACACTTCCATTTTTTACAGAATTTTCTTAAAACTAACCCTTAAAAAAACAAACATCCATCCATACCTCATATCTAAGACCGCACGCTCTTATCGCCTTGCCTTCCTCGCTTCGCCTCGCCTCGCTCACATGTCCCTACTTTTCGCATAACCTCGCATTGCCAAACTTTGCTTCCGCGGCTAATACCTACTACTTATCTACTATTTACAATATTTACAGATTACTTATATCTACTTCCTCTCCTGTTTACAATCTTCCCTTCTCCATTCCTCTTCCTCCTTCCTTCTCTTCTTCTCCATCTTACCCAACACTACCTTCACCCATGCTACTGCCCTTTTGTCCCCCCTTTCATGCATCAATGCCTCCATGCTTGTCCCACTCCTTTCCACCTCTACGCACTTCTCCAACCAGTGCTCCACTCTTGCATACCCCTTCCCACACAGTTGACACATCCTCTTCTCCCTAGAGAGCCAGTACCTATTAAAACCCTCCATGCAACCACATCTCATCCTCGCTATAAGCTCCTGACTCTCTTTCTCTCCTTTCTCACATAAATATTGCGCTCTCGCCCTTGGCATAATCCACACATAGTTCCCGTTAAACCCCCTCTTCCAAAAATTTCTCCATATATTTACATGCCCGACTCCCCGCTAGAATCTCTACACTCGTTCTCCCCGTTTCCCTCCTGACAATATAATTAGGCGTGTTCCTTGCCAACCTCAGTGTCCACTTTACATAACTCTCCTGTGTCCTATTTGCCTCTTCACTTTTCTTCCACCCCCACATCTCTACTCCATACAATAGCACATTCATCACTAGTGAGTCAAACAATTTCATTCTCCTTCCAAAATCATCTGCGAATAAATTCTTTTTCAACCCCCACACCTGCCTCATCACCATATTTGCCCTCATCACTCTCTCTTTTATGTGATCATCCACTCCACCATTCCTCCGAAAGAAGAAGACCATGTACACAAACTCTTTGACCTCCTGCACCGCCTTTCCTTTCCACTTCAACTCCCCTCCCTTGTCCCTCCCCCCTACTTTTCTGAACACCATAACCTTCGACTTTTCCGCATTCAGCTCTAACCTGTTCTTATGCAGGTATCTTCTCAACCTCTTCATCATCTCTTTTAAGGCCTCCTCGCTTCTTGCCAGCAACACTATGTCATCTGCATACGCAGTGACCAAATCCTAACACCTCCTATCATGACTCCTCATACCACCGCGGCCTCCAGCTTACTTTCCATATCCGCAATTAAAATCGCAAAAAGCGTTGGGCTAAGCGGACACCCTTGCCTTAACCCCTTATTCATCCAGAATCTCTACGAAGTCCCCTCCCCTCCTCTCACCTTATCTTTGGTCTCTTCATATATCTCCCTTACCCTCTCGATCAGGCCTCTCTCCACTCCCCTATCCTCCATAGCCTCCCACAACCTCCCCCTATCCACCGAAGGAAACACGCCTTTTAGGTCCACAAAAAACACCTACACTCTCGACCCCTTCTTCGCTAATTCTCTATCCACCACGTGCTGGAGAATGTACATATTGTCGATAGTACTCCTACCGGCCCTAAAGCCCGCCTGCGTCTCCGGTAATATTCCTTACCCCTCGACATCCTTCCGCAACCTCTCCGCCACCAACATCGCGTATACTTTATACGCCATATTCATTAGCGTAATCCCTCTATAACTTTGCTGTCTATCCCTATCTCCTTTCTTATACAGTGGCACTATTGATCCTTTTCTTTACCCTCCTGGGAATCCCTCCCCCCTCCATACTTTCTTCACTACCTCCTTCAGCCTCCCCCTAACCTCTTTTGTACTGAACAGCCATGATTCTTTCTCTACCCCGTCCATCCCTGCTGATTTTTAACTTCTTAGCTTCCTTATCTGCTTCTCTATTTCACCGTCATTCAACTCCTCCATCTCTGCGTCCCCCGTTCTTCTACTCCCACCATCCCTCTTCCTTGCATCTGAGCCCTAAAATTATTCTTTAAAAAACTCCCTCCACTCCTCACTCCCTATCTTCTCGCTTATCCCCACTCTACGCTTGCTGAACCTATTCATTATCTTCCAAACGTCCCCCTCTGTCTCAAAATTCCCTAACTACTTTTCCAGATCTTTCTCCTTTTCCTGTTTTTTCTTCTTACACATCAATCTGAACCCCTTCCTCATTTCTACGTACTCCTACCTTTTCGCATTACCCTCTTTCCACTTCTTGTACTTCCTGTTCATCTTCCTTTTCCTATTTTTACATTCCCTATCCCACCACGGCCTCACCATTCCTTTCTTCTTCTTTCTAAATACCTTCTTTTGCACACACCCTTTCATCTTCTCTTTCAGATCCTCCCATATCTCTTCCAGCGACTCCCGATCAAAGCGTACCTTTTCTAACTGTTCCTGATACTTCTCGATCGCCTCCCTCGTCCAGGTCACCCTCTTACCTATCGAGACTTCTTCCCCGCGTTGCCTTCCGCCACCCTCCCCCCTCAACCACAGTCTTAATGGCTGATGGTCTGATTCCACCCTCCCCTCTACTGCGAATTTTTCCGTCTTCTCCCATCCTTGCATATTCATGACCATATAGTCTATCACCGATACCCCCACCTTACTTACATATGTGTATTCTCCCTCTTCGTCTACAGTTGCCATACCATTCGCCACCGCCCAGCCTCTATCCTCCATCCAGTCCCTTAGAATCTCCCCCTCCTAATTTATTGCCTTATCCTTCGATTTCCTTTCGAAGCTCTCCCCTTTCCTGTAAAGTCTCCCTTCCCACCCCATCCTCGCATTAAAGTCTCCACCCAGTACCACCATACCCTCCGCTCTTTCGCCTAGCAAGCCTTCCACCATTTCTTTAATTCTTTCGAACCCATTCTTATTCTACACTGTCACAAACTTACATGTTAGTACTCCTATCCTTACTTCCCTCATTTCCACTCCCTCCCAATTAACTTTTTCCTCTAATCCATCTCCAACCCACGTTATAATTCCCTCACTGGCCATTCCTTTCTTCTTCACTCTGACCGCCCCCTGGAGTCTCCACCTGTACCCCCTTGGCAGCTTTGGTTCTATTCTATCCCATTCCTTTCTTTCCACACACGTCTCTACCAGTCTCACAACATCCTACGAAACAAATCCCTCTGCACTTCCTTCAGCACCTCTTTCTCCTCGTCCACCACCCGCATTTTCTATTCTACTCTTATTTCCCCAGCTCTCCAACTCCACAACCGGCTCTTCCTTCTCCTTTCTCCCCTTCAACTTCATTTTCCCTACCATGTCTTTAACCCACCCTATGCTCTGTAGCAGCGCTTCCACGGCCTCCCTTTCTTCTCCGCTCTTTAGCTTCAACCCTCTTATCACGATATTATTTCTCCTGTCTGCCTTCTCTTTTCTCTTCATTCTCAACTCCATTGCCCTTAGCCTTTCAATAACCGCCCTCTCCTCCTTTATATTCTTACGCTCTCCCACTTTCTCTTCTATCATATTCTCTACCCTCTCCCAAATAACTTTAATCTCACTCCCCCCACCCCCGTCTCCTACTTTCATTTCCATCCTGCCCTCCACCTTCTCAAATTATTTTTCCGTCCTTTCCTTCCACACCATAATCTCCTCTTCCGTCTGCTTTATTTTAACTTCTTTTTCTTTACTTTCCCTCTCTAACCCTTCTACTCTCTCCCTCAGCTCTTTCACCTCCTTCTCCCATTTTGCATCTCTAGTTCTCAAGTCCTCCCTCATGCCTTCCATCTGCTCCTTTGACCCCCTTACGTCCTCCCTCTGCCCCCTGATCTCGCCTAACAGCATTCTGAGAGCCTCCTTCTCCGAATTCCCCTGCATTTTTCGGGGGGGGGGGGGTGACCTCCGTGTTATCCCGCTTTTTTTAAACGGGCTCTCAACCTCGCTCTTCTCCGGACTCTCTTGGCTGTCTCTCTTCCTCTTCAAGAGCTCCTCCTCGTCACTTGCGCTCGACGCTCTCTCCCTTACCTTCTCGCTTCCTTCGTTCCAACCGTTCCGATTTCTCCCTCTCTCCGACGTGCCGCTCGACACCGGACGACGCACTGTTGGTCGTCGTGGCCTGTGGAAAATGTCCTCCTCGTCAATTTCACTAGCAGCACTGCCAGCACTGTCACTGCCCACCTTCCGCTCTACCGCCGGTAACTGGGACCTCTCCATGCAGTACCTTCCGCAGCTAACAGATGTCTCTGCACAATCGACGCCAAATTTTCCCTTTATTTCCCTTTTTTTCTATTCCTCACAGCCCCTGCAGACACCCCTTCCTCTCCCTTAACATCCCCTCACTCTGCGAGACCCACCCTTGACCCCTCGAAGGCCCAAGACTACCGACCACAAACTCCCCTGACTCCTTGCCAACCTAACCACACTTTCTCTATCTACCTAAATCCCACCTCACACCCTCGCTGAAAATTACTTCTTATCTTCCCAATTCACCCCACATCACCCTACTCACCTCCCAGGCTTCCACCCTCACACTCCACTCACACCTTCCACACAAATTCCGTAAAATCCTCTCACCACCTGGCACAATTAATGGATACAAATACGTTCGAATCAATTCAAAGAATCGAACTCATTGAATCAAATAAATATTGCTTTAAACGACTAATCATATTTCAACGAATCTAGACCTTTGGAATCAAAGAAATGGTTCTCTTGAATGTAAGAAATATTTCTTTGAATCAACAAAATATAGACAAAGAATTCATTTCTTTAGATCAACATAAGATATGTGTCTGGTTTGAATAAAAATTACAACTATTAAAGAATATTTTCTTGATGCTAAGCAATAGGATTCAAGTAAATGCATTTTCTTGGTTAGAAAAATTCTTTTTTCAGTGTACACTTTTATCCACAAACGACCCCATTTCGAAATATGAGCTACGGAAGGAGCGTGCCACCTGCGCGGTACAACTCACCCCCTGCTCTGAGGGTCGAGAACTCAGAAAGTATGACCCGCAGGGGAAAAATTTATATCGGCATTCTTATTGTAAATTGTATTTGTATTCATTTATAAAAAGTTCCTAGGGCTAACTAGCCCTATAAGAAAGAGGTGATAAATATTACAATTAAAATATGACGGCGATCGTTTTGACGATTGAAATAAAAAATAGGTATTTAACAAGAGTAAAGAAATAAACTATAATACACATAATTATATGTGGGCTATCAACAGAAGGATACTATAAATATAAATACGCAAATATACATACCTAAAAGTAAATACGCATTCATATACACACTTATATACATTTTTAATTAAGGATTTAAGTGTTACCAATGTGTGATTTCGAGGGCAGGATTTGCTGTGTTAAATAAGTAACCAAAAAGGAGTTTTCTAAAGACAAATTGTGAAGGTGCATTTCTAATGCTTATAGGTAGTTTGTTCCAAAGGCGAGCGCAACGAATAACAAAAGACCTTTGCATTTTACACGTGCAGTGTGGCTGAATTTTCAGTACTGTTTTCCTTTCACGGAGTTTGGAATGTGTTGGTTGATTTTGGTCAATAAAATGGAAGAGACTATGGCTTTTAAATATGGCTTTTTTAAATACATGCAAATTTTGTGATATTTGAAATTAAATAAATAGATATTAACAATTACTTATTGTTAATTTTACATAGAAATAGTGACTGAAAATCTCACTTACAAAAATTTAAAGCAATTTTAGTGCAAAAAAAAGTATTTTGCAGGCCAAAAAGCCAAAGTTTTATATTTACTTATTTAATTTGTTTACAAAATCAACCACTGTTGTATTTCAACAAATATACTTCAACCTATGTTCTTTTCAAGAATATCTGCATCAATTCAGATGATGAAGTAAAATCCGAAATTGAAAAACCACAAATTCTAAAATTTCCCAGAACAATTGTGTACAATGTTTCATAGAAATTGTTACTGACAAACACTGTCGCAATAATTCAAAGTATTTCCAGAGAGAAACAAACTTTTTTCAATAAAAATTACAATACTGTCACGTCCCGCGACTTTTATAATAATAATAACTCATTATAAACAATAGATTATAACTACATAACATTTATATTCAATAGATTATAACTAAATAACATTTGTATTCAATATATTATAACTACATAACATTTATATTCAATAATAAAACAACAAGCTGAAAGATCATATCCAATTATTATTGTCAAAATCATATTATAAACAAACCTAATATTGTTAAGATCATTCGCGAATATCAGGTTTGTAACGAACAACGCAATAGATCAAGATGAGCTGTACGCATCAACTTTCGCACAACAGGCACACGCTAATCAAAAAGACATACATTAATCAACAAGCTAACCAGAAAAGCTAGCTGCATTTTGTTTCCCATACGCTTACAAAATGCACGTACCTATAGCACTTACATAGCACAGTAAACGAAAATAAGCGATACATATAAAATTCTCGCCTATTCAACACAAGAAATGGGCACACAATAATCAAAGGACCATAAATTAATCAACGAAGCAATCATGAAAACTAGCCACTTCTTCAATCCTATACGTTTTAAATGCTGGTACCTACAGCACATATACAGCACATTAAACTAAAATGAGCGGGCTACAAAAAATTTGCAGAACTAACACAGCCATCAAACACACATTAATTGAAGAGCTATAAATTAATCAGCAAGCCAACCTTAAGAACAGACCAGATTTTCAGTCCCATAAGTTTACAAAATGCTGGTACCTATACTACTCACACCAGCATCTTCGATACAAAAGCAATAAATATCTTAATCGAGATGACAGTTGTAGGACGGTGACTGTCACAAATAACACACGCAAACTTATGCCCTTCTATGCATTAGAATATCTCAGCCTTTGTCATATAGGAAGGGATGCCATATATTTTGGTAACTGCCGCATTCTCCATATTTGGGCACATCACGTTTCCTCATCGCTGATTGGCTATCCTATTAATTAACCCTCTGGATTAGGAAGGGATATAATGCATATTAGCTACTGCGACACTTTCCGTATATGGGCATACATATAATTCTCGATGCCCATTGGATAATTAATTCCCTACCACTCTTTTACATCATTAATTATCAACACTAATTGGAACCATTATGAATCCCTACTTCTAATACTACTAAATACAGCATACTTGGAAGCAGAAGATCAGTTCAGTCAGTTACGACAGTTCATCGATTCACTTAAAACAACTACCCAGTAACAACAGTACAGAATCATCGAGACCCTAAACTCCGGTCCAAAATACTCGGCCCGTCAACCTTTTCTATACATTTAACTTCTGTGCGGAAGCGTCAAGTTCGAGGTCAATAGACCACCTGCCACCAAGGGACGACGAAGGCCCAAATTCACCCACCTGATCGCCTCACGCTGCATTCTTCTGTACTCACCCCCTACGGGTCCCACATAGGATCCAGAGATCAAAGGAGGAATCACCTTTTCTTTCAACCTGTGTGAGGGTCAATACACGTCACAGGCAAATAAATAAGTGAGTATTAAATTATTATCTGATAATCTCTTGACTCTATTGTTGTCTAACTAGTCATCCCTATTCAAGGTGGACTAAATTCAAAACAGGAAGAGGTAACTGAAGAGAGAGAGAGAGTACTCCAGCTGCATCATTTTTTTAACTTTCAAATTAACTTGTATTTTATTTCAACCGTTTCATAATTTGTTTAAATAAACATCAATTACTCTATAAAAAGCTTAAATTCATGTGTAATTAATTTATTTTGGTAATGGTAGTTATCCTCATCCCGGTTTTTCAGTTCATATTTAGTTGGAATCTAAAACGAGGAAACATCTTTTAAATTAATAAAAATACAAGGTAAGTTATATTTATTAAGATGTAAGAATACTTTTAGATACATACAAATCATAATATTTGAAATTAAATATTAACAATTGTTTATTGCCAATTTTACATAGAAGCAGTTACTGTAAATCTCTCTCGAAAAAAGTAATAGCAGTTTTAGTGAAAAAAAATTATTTTCCAGGCTAAATTTTTATATTTACTTATTTTGTTTCTTTACAAAATCAACAATGATGATGAAGGAAAAACCGAAAAAAAAACACAAATTCCACATTTATGCAAAAAATTGTTTATAACCATTACAATTGTTGATTTTTTATAAAAATTGTGACTAACAGTCACTCCCATCACGATTTGAAACATTTTCATCCAAGAACAAATTTTTTCGAACAAAAATTCCAATATTTGGCTATTTATTAATGTAATTTGTTCATAATAATTAAAACATACAACAATCAAGTTATTCGTATTCTGGGAGTACTCTTGCATTGATTCAAGATGATTTTCATTATATGCAAAGCGTTTTTAAAGAGTAAATAATGATTTTGTGAAAAATCTCGATTTTATCATACTTTGAGTAAACATATAATAAATGAACAAATATAAATGCAAAAATCTCTGACCAGGGTGCTCTTTGAAATTTAGCGCACTTTAATTTTTTTAAATAATTGCAAATCAGGGTGAAATTGAAGTCTCTAGACTTTGTTGAACGCAAAAAATGCGTGTCCTGCATCTCATAACAATTAAATAGTCATTCGGCATGGGTAATTCGACGCGCTCCGGGGTGTCTGCCTCATGAGTTTGATGAGGATCGATGGCCATGCCGCGAAAATGCTAACTGAGTTAATACTGAGCGTCACTGCAATTTTATTCTATTGTTCTTTTCTTTTTGTTTATAACATCAAATATAAACATTCTGCAAAAAAACAGGCTCTGGTCGGAAGAACAGACTAATATTGAGATGAGGTATGCAAAATATCAGACTAAAATATTCAACCGTGCGGCTGAAAATGTGAATCCCGTTTTGTAACTCTGATAAGTCACTTTAACCTCAATCTCGTAATAATGGCTGATATTGTACCCAATTGGAAACGATTACAATCATGAGAACGTAGATTGGCGCCAATATTTTGAAACACGAATCAAATAAAATCTGGATAAATATTTAACTTTTTACATTGTTGTTCAAAAAAGCTAAATCGCTTTAAATGTGGCAAGGTTATAATTTTGAATTTATACATAAGTTTCATTTGAAATTCTTTTAATTTTCTAGTTTTAAATACTTGAATTATTCAATTTAGAATATTTTAAATCATTACACTTATGCATGGTGTAAATTACAGCTGGAATAGTTCCAAATTGAATTGAAGACATGAGAATCAACAACTGAATCAAGGCCATTTAACTTTTCCTTCCCCAAGCACAGAAATTTTGGGTGTAGTCTCACCTTTGTGAAACATTGTGATTAATAGTAACATATTTCTATAATTTCAGAAAAATTGTATATTCTATGGCCTAAAAAACTTTATTGATGTTCCTTATACCCAGTTGTTATTCTCATACTTTCCTGAACTCTTATACGTAAAACAGTATGGAAGTTTTGCAACATTTTAGCATAACAAAGAACACGTACGTTAAGGTTAAATTGTTTTATTTCCTATAGTAAAAGTGACATTCACTTTATTCATTATTCAAAATGTTAATATTCTTTGTATAAAAATCTATACAATTATATGAAATATAACATAATATTACATGAATCATTTTTTAAAATAATTAACTTTTTGGCAATCACACTTATAGTGTGATTGCCTTTTGTCAAAAACGCTTTCTGAGTTATGAAATTCCCCTATTTTTAGGTTTTTAGGAATCGTCTGTGCTGGATTCAACAGAAATCAATAGGATTACTGCAATTTAAAATTCTTTGAAGATAACAATAAATTATTATTACGAGAATATATATTTTTTCTAATTCGAGTAGTAATATGGGGCCGGTTCTGGATAGATTAGTGTTAGTGCATGTCCGTGTGAGGATGAGTTGGTTTTTGTGTGTATGTGTAATTGCGTATGGAGAGGGATGATGTGTCATGTTTTTACTTACGTCATAAGAGAATACCAAAGAGGAGAGTCATAGTATCACCCTTTGATATGAGTCATGAAATAAAGATTAACGCCCCCCCCCCCCGTTTCCTATGTCATATTTTATAGGTACTAAGGAATTTAATATAAAAACAATCGTATCAAGTTACATAGAATTCCAAGAATTGTTTTCAAAATTGTGTCATTGTTTTAATTTGAATTATCTTCCCGGAAAAGGGCTCGACAACTTAGTTCACATGAAATTAAATTTTTACGCACTAATGGGCGGGATCTGAAATAACACACTTCACTTTAGGGAAAAAGCCTACCAGAGGCATAAAAAACCCATTTATTGAACAAACACAAACAAAGTACAAGATTTTTAGTGGAACCATCCACGAAGGTGAAAATATTCACCACAGGGATTTATTCGCACTTTTAGTTGACTACACTGAAACTTTGAGAACGCCAAAATTATCGCGAAGTACGAGTACCGGCGTTGACATCACACACGTATTGGTAAAAAAAGAACAAGTACAAAACAAATTATACATAATTTTCAGTTTGTGGACAATCGTGCAAGTGGCGATTGAAAGGTTTACTTATTCCGCAGGCCGAAAGACTATACACGACTGATACTGAGCCAACGCACTAGAGTCTGTAGCGCGCCGAATGTTCCGTTTTTCCTCTATCCGCC